>CAUYUJ010017708.1:20000-42500 GCA_963575745.1 Prorocentrum cordatum | reverse complement strand
GCGGGAAGGCCTCCGCCTCGCTCACAAAATCGCTGCTTGGCCGCCTCGATGGCTATCTGCGCGTCAATGGGCGACCTGTCCGTACCCGCGGTGTCGGGACCCGACTTGTGGAACGGCGCCTGGGGGATGCGGGCTTCGATCACCTCGCATGTGGTAATAACCTCGCCGCGTTCGTGATGAATGTTCGATGCTCCGAGCTTAAGTCGGAAGAGGGTGAACAGGACGAGAAGGAGGCGAAGGAGGAGGAGGAGGAATATGAGGACTTGTGAGGAGAAGGCAAAGCTGATGAAGATGACGAGGAAGGAGGAGGATGAGGAGGAGAAGGAGGAGGGGATAGAGGGAGAGGAGAGGATTGAGGGAGAACAGCATCCTCCTCCTCCTCCTGCTCCTGCTCCCTCCTCCTCCTCCTCCTTCTCCTCCTCCTCCGCCTCCTCCCTCGTCCCTGATCGTTTCTCTTTTTTCCGTACCTAAGCTCTGCCTAGAAGGGTTCTTACCGTGTTGGCTTAAAAGGCCGGGCAGTGTTCTACGCACCGGGCGGTTTCCCCAGGATCCGCCCCGCGGTTCCCCCAGTTACGCCCCCTTAGCTTAGCGTTGCTTATTTCATCTTAGCTTAGCTTAGCTTAGCTTCGCTCAGCTGTAGCTTAGCTGTAGCTTAGCTTAGCTTAGTTTAGCTTAGCTTAGCTTTATCTTAGCTTTATCTTAGCTTTAGCTTAGCTGTGTCTTAGCTTTAGCTTAGCTGTATGTTAGCTTTAGCTTAGCTTTAACTTAACTTAGCTTAGCTTTAGCTTAGCTTCAGCTTAGCTTCAGCATAGCTTTAGCTTAGTTATAGCTTAGCTTTAGCTTAGCTTCAGCTTAGCTTCAGCTTAACGTTAGCTTAGCTTTAGCTTAACTCTAGCTTCGCTTTAGCTTAGCTTTAGCTTAGCGTTAGCTTAGCATTAGCATAGCTTTAGCTCAGCTTTAGCTTAGATTTACCGTTACTACTAATGCTGCTTTCCTAGGGGCTCCAACTCCTGGGTAGAGTCGCACTGGGATAATCCTTCTCCCTCTCTCTTCCTCCTCCCGTTCTCGCGACCCTCCTCGCTCCTCTCTTCTCTTTCCTCCTCCCCCTTCCGAAGCAGGAGGGAGGCGACCAAGGGGTCCATTGCCACGTGGTAGAGCAGCATCGTGATCGCGGTGGACGTGCTGTCGTGCCCGGCGACGAGGAACGTTGCGACCGCGAACGGGGAGAGAGCAACGAAACAGTCGCATCGCGCAGCCGATGAGGACGAGGAGGAGGAGGAGGAGGAGGAGGAGGAGGAGGAGGAGGAGGAGGAGGAGGAGGAGGAGGATGCTGGGGATCGGTTCGGCCGCGCCCGAATGCCTTTCCGTGCGCGCAGTCGCATCCATGGGGGCAGGGCCTCCACGAGGACTGGGGCAGGACTTCCTGGACCGCGAGATCCCTTCACAGACGATACAGACGTCAGCATATTCTCCGTTTTCGGGCTCCCGAGGCCCGCTTCGGGCCCTGGGACGGAAAGCAAACACTGCATGGGACGGGAACGCTGTCCTGGGGAAGGGCTCGAGAGCATGTCGCGGAGCAAACGATGACGTCGAGGGTGTGTGATGGGGGGGAAGGATACATACTCATGTGTACACGCGAGCGCACATATGTGTGTACACATTGTGCATATTTACGCATACACTTGCATATCCGTATGCCCGTATATGTTTATATGCATACACACGTTAACATGTACATGTATACGTCTTTGTACATAGATATAGATATGTACACACATATCTATATCTATGTATATATATATATATATATATATATATATATATAAATGCATAAGCCTAAATATATTTCCGCCACCGTGCCACTGGTCACGGAGTGGGCGTGTCCTCAAGTCCTGCCACTACCCCCCTGCGCGCCAGTCGTCACTCTGAAGAGTTCTTAAGGGGTTCGGCGCCTCTCGGGCACTCTTCCAGATCGGCCCGCGTCGGCTCGAGAATCCTCCGGGGCAGCCCGCGTCTTGTCGCACGACCGTTTCGGACCCAAGAGGGCCCCAAGACGGGCCAAGAGGGCCCCAAGAAGCCCCCAAGACGGTCCAATGAGGCCCCGAGTCGCCGAACGATCGCTCTAAGACGCTCAAGATGGCCCCCAGACGGCCCAAGAGGCCTCCAAAGAGGCCTCCCAAAAGGGCCCCAAGAGGCCAAAATCATTTCCCTACGGTTTTTGAAAGATTTTGGCGTTCTCGCCTTTGCGGCTCCCCGACGCTCCCAGGCGGCCCTGAAAGCCCCCAAGGCCGCCCCAGGACTGCCCAAGAGGCCTCCAAGAGGGCCCCAAAACGGACCCAAAGGGCCCCAAGACAACCCAAGAGGCACCCAAAACGGCCCTAGAAGGTCCCAAGACAACCCCCAAACGGGACCCAACGAGGGAACACGAACCGAAAATCCGAGCCTTCCGCCACAAGAGGCCCCCAGGAGGCCCCAAGAAACGCTGAGAATGCACCACCAGGCCCCCAAGAGGCCCCTAAGATGCCTCCAAGAGGCCCCCAAGAAGCCTCCAAGAGGCCCCAAATGGCCCGTGACGGCCTCCAATAGGCGTCCAAGCTGCCTCCAAGAGGCCACCGAAAAGCCTCCCACTGAATCAGACTAAATGGTCTTCTGAAACAAACTCTTACTCCAGTCTCTAAGTCCGGACCCCTTCCTTCTAGGGCCAAGCGTCTTGGGGGCTTCTTGGGGTCTCTTGGGGTCGCTTGGGGAGTCTCGTGGAGGAACCTTGGAGCTTTCGTGGGGGTCATGCACAAGCCTCGCAAGCGCATCGGAGGCGAAAACGCCACAACGCACAAATCATACATGTCATTAGGTTTTCTAATGATTTTGGCCTCTCGAGGGCTTCCTTGGAGGTCTCTTGGGCGATGTTGGGGGCCTCTTGAAGCCTTCTTGGGGGCTCGTGTGGGTCTCGTGTCTCGTGGCCGTCGGGACTGTCATGGGCCGTCTCAAAGCATTTCCGGGCTGTCTCAGAAGCGTTCGGGGCCGTCCCGAGGCCCTCCTGGGGCCGTCCGGGAGACCTCAGAGGGCGGTGCCAGGATCGATCGGCCCGAAATGTCATCGAGGTGCGGGTCGGAACCCTGGGGGTGGGAGGGGGTCTTACTTCATACTATATATACACAACTAAAAACATGAGTAAGACAGTTATGGCTTCGGACATCTGGGCCAGCTTCCCGAAATTTCTTGAAACCAGCGCGGGCCAGCATTTTCGGTTAATGCTGCAAGGGTGGACGTGCATAAGAAACTGGGCCAACTTTCCGGCAATTTGGTGAAGAAATGCTGGCCCAGCTGTTCCTCCCGCTATCCCTGGCGCCCTCGCCCGCGAGGCCGACTTGGGTCAGCTGGGGAGGCAGCTCGGAGAGGCCCCGCGGGGAGGGGTCAGGAGGAAAAGGAGGAGAAGGAGGAGAAGGAGGAGAAGGAGGGAGAAGGAAGAGGAGGAGGGGTGAGAGAGGAGGGGAAGAGGAGGAGGAGGAGGGGGAGGAGGAGGAGGAGAGGGAGGAGGAGGAGGAGGAGGAGGATAATGATCCCCCCGCGCTCTGTTTCTCAGTTTCCTAGTGTCTGATGCCAGCGCCGTCTGGAGTCTGACTGCACACGAGCGTGGGAGAGCAGAGGCACGGCGGCGCACACTCACCCGATGTGAAAGAATGAAAACGGCTTGGGTAAGGCCACGGGGAGCCGAAAAACTAATTACGAGCGCGCATGGATCATTCACGTATAACTCACATGATCCCCCCGTGCTCTGTTTCTCAGTTTCCTAGTGTCTGATGCCAGCGCCGTCTGGAGTCTGACTGCACACGAGCGTGGGAGAGCAGAGGCACGGCGGCGCACACTCACCCATATCACCCATAACATGATGTGTCACCTACTTTGCTGTGTTGGGAGGAGTAGCTACACGCTTGCCACGGGCACTGAAAACAAGCGGCGGCGGCGGCTGCACCGCGTGGCCTCTGAGGATCGAGTCCTTGAGCGCGTGTGCCTGCTCCTCGAGCCAGCAGCGCAGCGCCAGGGGAAGCAGGGCGTAGTCTTTCATCATCGTGCCTGACTTTTCATAGCGCTGCACACTTTTGGTAGACATCCAACCACCACGACGTTGCACTTCGTACAGGTTGCGATGCTTTATATATATATATATATACACATATCCCAGGAGGCGCCCGCATGGCGCAACTGGTAGGGTACAATGTCTTGGCCGAGCCGTCGGCCTTGCTTACGAATTTCACGTACTAACTCTGGATAGGTAAAATGCCACAAGCACTCATTACGATTTCCGACGGCTAGAATCTGAAGAACTTTGCCCATCCATTCAAAACTTTGAGTGTCCCACAAGATGGTGTCGTCCTGAGTTCCCACCTTCGAGACCTGGTGGAGGTCTGACCTGTGCGCCAGCACACGCCACAGGGTGTCGACCTTCATGGTAGGTGGGGCCAGCGAGCCCCTGGTGAGCTGCATCATAGAGCCTGGACGCAGGTAGGTGCAGAGAGCGATGATCGTCCAGATGGCCATGTCCAGGTGACCTTCGTGGGCCAGCAACGCGGCCAACCCTGCAACCGTCGGCAGGGTCAAGGGCTGCCGACTGCGTGGCGGGTCCAATTTGGCCCAGCCCCTGGCAGCCCGCCAGGCTCGCGGAAGAGAAAGGTCGCCTAGCTTGCCGAAGCGAGGTTGAAAGAACACCACGGCTGCGATCAACTTCTGGCCGATGCCCGCGTCGTAGCCCAGCATGTACATGTGGGTCATGAAGGAGACAATGGCCACGTCGAAGTCCTGCACTTTGTCGGTGTTCAGCTTGCACTCGTCGACGTAGCCCACCAGGCCTCGATATAGCTTTCGATATTGCGCCCAGGTTCGTTCTCCTACCGAGCTTCGTTCTAGCACCGAAACGTGCTTCATACCTGGCTCTTCTGCCATCTTCGCATGGTGGATCTTTCGCCTCAGCACGCGATCCTGCACGAGCGGGTTGCCATCCTCCTCCGAGGTCGTGCCGTCCGAAGCTTCCAGACGGTTGGCATCCCTCTCCGCTTCCTCCAGCAGCGCGGGCAAGGGGGGGCGATCGCGTCGCTGCTGTAAAGTAGCCTGCCACCTCTTCTCTAGAGGCAGCGGGTCCGTACGACGAAGAAGCACACGAACTTCCCTCTCCTCCGTCGGAGCTGCTCTCTTGGCCTTCCTCACCAAGGACATGTCGAGCCCAATCAAGTAAAGAAGCAGAGCATGGTGGGTCTTCATGCTTGGCCAAAACGGCTACAGAGCTTTGCCGTTCTCGAGCGAGACGGCGTATATCAGGAGTGACGCTCAACTCGGCCGTGTTCCCCCGCTGAAGCCCGGGGTCCCTGGAAGGTTTGTCGGAGCTGTTGAACTCACTCGGGATCCACCTGGGCCCCACTGAGAGGTTTCGCGACAGCGCCAGCGCCGCCGCCCGTCGTACCTGTACCAGCAGAGGAAAGGCACGGGCCCTGGATCTGCAAAGCTGAGCGTGACACCGAGATTGTCCCCATGGGCCAGCAGACGACAGCTATGTGCCCCAGGTTCCAGAACCACATTTGCGATCCCAAGGACTCCAGCTCTGGCTTCCCCCTCATGCACAGTCATCTTTCTTCTCCAAGAACGGCAGAATCGCACTTCCCAGTCCTTTCCCACAAGCCCCTCGAGCGGAATCTCAGGAAACAACAAATCTTGCTCCCAAAGCTCCGACACGTCCTCAAACGACGGCGGCGGCGTCACAAACACCCGGGGGTCATCAGGGTCGAGGCAGGAAAGCGCATGCCCGCCAGCCTGCGCAGCATCCCGACGAACAAATCTGGCTCTCTCCTGGACTCTCCCTTGAGCGGCCGCCCAGGCAGGAGACCTAGTAGCAACGCAAGCTCCAGCACCCTCAGGGCAGGAGTCATACGTCAACACTTCTCCAAGCCAACCGCGGGACCAGTCTGAGCGAATAAGAGGCATGAGGCGGAAGAAAGCCTCGAGCTCCTCGCGTGCTGTTGGCCACAGTGGAGCCCGCGAGTGACGGTGCCGCCGAGCGAACTTGTAGACCGAGGCGAAGCAGGAGAGAAGAGGGCGCTGGAGCATAGCGAGGTAGGTGCAGTGGCCCAGAAGAACCTCGAGGGCTTTTCCCGTTACCTTGGGCGCCCTCAAGAAAGCCTCCAGAGACCAACGAATCTTCCAGTATCGCTTCCCAGCGGGCCTGAAACACTTTAGTTCGCCGTTGAACTCGATCCCAAGAGCGTCCCGAACTTGGCCTGCCTCCTGGACTTCGTGACACTGCATTTTGTTGGAGTTAAGAACGTTTTTGATGTTATCAAGCGACTTCTGGACCTCAATCTTGTCCGCCCCCAAGACCCCCACGTTGTCCACATACACGTAAAAGACGGGCGCGGAGTCCTTACTTATGATGAGCCCGCCCCCCCTGTCCTCCACAGCCACAGAGCCTTCCATTCCTGAAGCCTCCCGAACCAGGCGAGTATTGATACGCTGGGCCCAGAAGACCGACCAAGAGAAGCCCATGGGGAGCACAGCCATGGCGGCCCACACAAGCCCGTCTCCAGGAACCTCCCGTCTCCGAACATGTGCCAAGCCTAGCTCTCGTGCGCGAACGGGGGGTGAGCAGAAATAATCGCCCAAGTCGCTGTCTATACCGATTCTGTGAAAGCAATTGTCCACGTCGAGAGACGCCTCAAAAAGCTCAATTCCTCCCTCGACCTCCAGGCGAGCGAAACTCTCGGGCGTGGCCAGTAGAATAATAGGAGGATCTCGGAAAAGCTGATTAGTACGTCTTGCATCGATGATAAGTCGCTGTCTTCCATCCTTTTTTCGGACAAAGAACGGGGTCGCAATCTCTTTGGGCGTAGTCGACCACCTGATGAGACCACGCCTGTGCAACATCTTCAGAAAGCGTACGTACTCGTGCCGTCGAAGGCGAAGCTTCTGGTCAAAATACGGGTTAATAGACTCGCCGTAGTCTCTCATTTGCATCACTTCCTTCACATCTCTCATCATGCTCTCCCTAAAGTTCACCACCGCCTCCCTGTCCTCCTGAGAAGCCAAGTCTTGAAGTAACCTCCTGTCCTAGACTCCTTCGGGCAGAGAGACATGGGCTCGATCGAACTCGACGACCGTGGAAGCTGTGTGGTCATAACCACACTTGCTCTGGAGGAGCTCGCGCACGGCTCCCTCCTTATCCAAAAAAGGCGGCACAGGCGGCTGTTGGGCAACTCGTCCCGCGACAAAATCATGAATCTCGCCCACCACTTCTTGGCGAACGAGAGGGCTCGCAGCTCGGGATTATAGCCAATTGAGGCCCGTCAAAACCTCCCCGGACTCACGTGACTGATGGCTCCTGAGGTTCGCTCTCCGTCTGCACCTTCTCGAGAGACGCGTCGACGGAGGAACTGAGTGGTCGCAAAACTCGAGCGGAAACAGCGGCGCCTGTCGTGCCTCCTGCGCATCGCTCTCGCCGGTCAGCGTGCGTGCCGCGCGGCGACTGCGGCGCGCACTATCAACGGTCTTGCTGGCAAGGAAGGAGGCCTCACTCATCCTTGCTATCCTCCTTGTCCTTGCCCTTCCCAGCGGACTTCCCGCGCTTGAGGGCGACCTTGGCCTCGTCCCTCAGAGCCTTGGCCTTGCTAGTCTGCTTGTCGATCTCCGCCTCCTCTCGCACCTCCTTGGCCACGTAGGTGCGAAGCGCCGGCGCCACAAGCTGAGTGCGGCGATTGTAGCCCGAGAACTTATCAGCAATCTCGTAGTTCGGGTTCATGGGGTTCTTACCATGAGCCTCAAGTATAGCTTGCCATCTCCGCCCCAACCTCTCGAAGGCCGCGAGCGAAGCCACATTGAGCTGATCGTGAGAGATAGCCAGCTCGAAAACCTCCGCCATCACCCGCATTTCATGAATGGAGCGATCGTTCTCACTCCAACCCGCCGTCTGGATGTGGCGCTCCAGCCAGAACGTGGGCACCATCGCGAGCTGAGCAAAAGACATCATCAACCGCAAGAACGTGCGAGGACCATCCAAAGGCCAGTCCGAGAAGGCGTCCTCGACCATCTCCTTGACCGAGTCCACCCAGACGCGCTCCCTGCGGTTGAAGGCGTTGAACTTCACCGACAGCGTGCGAACGTCCTCGTCTGTCTTCCTGTCAGGCTCCTCACCCGTTCCAGGGAGCTGTGGGCCTGCAAGGGCCCCACGAAGGGCCTGGAGGCCTGTGGGCGAGCCAAGGGCTCCCTCTCGCTCCTCAGGCGTGTGAGTGCCTCCCAGGCCCACCAGGAGCAGGTTCTTGCGGCCCGCGAAGTAGCCGTCGAGCTCCTCCACCTTGATCCGCTCGAGCGCCGCGACGACCGAGCCAAACTTGGCGAACCCGCGGTTCCCCGGCCTGCTCGCCACGGACTCCTTGGCGACCTGAGTGCCGATCCTCGCCACCTCCTGGTCCCCGTCGAAGACGGGCTCCGACGCGACCCAGGCCCCGTCACTCCCAAGAGCGTCAGCAGGGTCAGCCTGCCCATCTGCATGCGGCGGCAATGGAGGAGCAGGACCTCGTGATCCAAGGAGGGGCCGACGGAAGTTCCTGATCGCGAACGTGTCATCTTGCACTCTCGCGTGAGCGATCTCCTCGAGCACTTCGTCGACGATGATCTGCGACGCCTCGGCCCTAAGCTCCGTGAACTTGTCCCAGGGAACCTTCTGCTCGAAGCGATAGATGGGCCTAGGAAAACCCCTTGGCACAGTGCGACCCTTCAACAGCTCTACTCTGATGGGCCCGCGATCTCCCGTGGTGTCCCACTCCTCCGCATAGACATCGAAGTCAGGCGAGGCCCCAACCCAGATACGTCTGTCATCCAGTGACTTAACTTCCCTCAGCAAAATCCGTTCATGACCATAATCGTCCCCTTCGTACCAGTAGATGGCATAGCCACCTGGCAGAGCCTCCACGGCCCCCGCCATCACTGTTCAATGCGACCGTACCCTCCTCGACGAGGGGCAGCAACACGACGAGGACAACACAACCGAGTGAGCAGACCTCCGACCGCTGCTCCGAGAAGCACTCCCAAGAGGCCGATGTTGGCAAGGGAGACGGTGTCGTCCGTGGGTGCGACGAAGCCCGTCCTGTTGAAGAAATCAGGCGGCACCTCACACACGGGAGGACGTTCCAACGGCGGCGGACACACACAGTCAGGAGCCTTCGGACACTCCGAAGGCCGAGGGCAATCACAGAAACAGTCTGGGCACTGGTGTCGTGCGGAAAGTGAAGCTAGCGAAGCGAGCTCCCTCGCAAGTCCGACTGCGAAGAGACCGATGCCAACCTCTGGCCTCATGCGTCTGAGCCGAAAAACTAATTACGAGCGCGCATAGATCATTCACGTATAACTCACAGGAGGAGGAGGAGGCGGAGGAGGAGGAGGCGGAGGAGGAGGAGGATGGATGGATGGGTGATGATGCTACTGCTTGTGATGTTGCTGCTGCTGATGATGATGATGAGGATGATGATGGAGAAGGGTAGACGAAGATGAGGAGGAAGAGGAGGAGGTGGAGGAGAGGGAGGAGGAGGGGGAGGAGGAGGAACCACGACCCCGAGCCTGGTTCTTGATGTTGTCCTCGGGGAGCTTCTCGCCCGTCTGAGGGTCAGCCACCGTAAACATGCGGGTCGCCATGTCCTCGACGGCCCGCCGAGAGTATGGAGAACGACGACGGCAAGGGAGGGAGGGGTGGATGGAGTGAGGGAACGAGGGAGAGAGGGAGGGAGGGAGGGAGGGAGGGAGGGAAGGAGGGATGCTGCTGCTGCTGCTGAGGATGCTGATGCTGATGCTGATGATGATGATGATGATGCTGATGATGCTGATGATGCTGCTGCTGTTGATGATGATGATGATGATGATGATGATGATGATGATGATGATGATCATGACGCTGACGATGAACATGGCGATTCCGATGACGACGATTCTACTGATGATGGTGATGATGATGCTGATGCGGCTGCTGATGATTCTGTTGATATACATAACGATGGTTATGATGGTAGCGACGATAGTGATGCTGATGTTGTTGATGATGATCATGAGGAGGAGGATGAGGGTCCGTGGCCATTGTTGCTCGTGCCAGCACGGGCGAGGCCTCCCTGCTTACGCGCCCGCGGAGTCTGGCCTGGTAGCGCGGCCCGGTGATGGTGCGACGCTCAGTGACGCGGGCACTGAGTTGGTATGCGACACGCAGGAGGCGGAAGTGTGAATTGACCCCGACCATCAACAGTACATGAACATGAACAGCACCATGACCGTGGACAACACAAATACGTGCGGCGCCCGAGGCCGAGCAGAAGGCGTCGAAGGCGCTCCGCAACCTTTCGGAACACAAACTCGACCAGACATGATGGCGGATCTCGTGCGGCATCTGGCGAGGGCCCAGAAAGGGGAATGCGAGGATGCCAGGAGATCGAGGAACCCATGCATGCGAGCAGAAAGGGGGGCTGCAGGACACCAGCGACAGCGGCAACTGGGGCACCTACAACAATTACGGGGACGGCTTCGGCAACAAGGCTTGCAACGCCAGCAACGGCGGCGACTTCCTGCACCTTCCTGCGGAGCTGTCCCTGCTTGGCTTGGCCTGCGAAGCAAAAATTGCAGACCCGCGCGCCGGCTGCACAGGCGACGGAAGGCGACGACTAGCTGAACTACGACACCAGACTGTGCTACGAAAACCAGGACGCGGAGGCGGACGTAGACAAGTGTGAACAACACGGCAAACAATAATGCGACCACGGAGCTGGCGGGACAGGCGGGACGACCCCGCGCGAAGCCCGACAAGCAATTAGCCTGACGAAGGACCCGACCATGTGCAATTGCGAATACCGCATTGTGGGTACCGGTTTCGGTGAAGCTCCTATGGGGCCACGAAACTTGTGAGGGGTGCGCCGAATTTGGTGGCGCGGACGCATGTGGACACCGCCACTGGGGCCTTCGGTGTAGCTCCCTATGGGGCCACGAAGCGCTGCCCTGGGCGAGGGAGACGCATGCGAACTGCGCCATTGGGACCTTCGCTGGAGCTCTTTATGGGGCCACGAAGCGCTGTCATGGGTGGGGGAAACGCATGCGAACTGCGCCTCTGGCGCCTTCGGTGGAGCTCCCTATGGGGCCACGAAGCGCTGTCGTGGGTGGGGGAGACGCATGCGAACACCCCGATTGAGGCCTTCGGTGGAGCTCCCAATGGGGCCACGAAGCGCTGTCCTGGGTAGGGGAGACGCATGCGAACACCCCCACTGGGGCCTTCGGTGGAGCTCCCTATTGGGCTACGAAACGCCGCGTGCGGGCACCCCCACGGGGGCCTACGGCGGAGCTCCCTATGGGGCCACGAAGCGCTGCCCTGGGAGGGGGAACCGCATGCGACCCCCCCCCCATTGGGGCCTTCGGTGGAGCTCCCTATTGGACCACGAAGCGCTGCCCTGGGTGGGGGAACCGCATGGGGGCACCCCCACTGGGGCCTTCGGTGGAGCTCTCTATGGGGCCACGCAACGCTGCCCTGGGTGGGGGAACCGCATGCGAGAGCAGCCGCAGGGGCCTTCGGTGGAGCTCCCTATGGGGCTGCGAAGCGCTGTGCTGGTTGGAACCGCATGCGACCCCGCCCACTGGGGCCATCGGCGGAGCTCCCTATGGGGCAACGAAACGCTGCCCTGGGTGGGGGAAGCGCATGCGAACACCCCCACTGGGGCCTTCGGTGGAGCTCCCTATAGGGCCACGCAACGCTGCCCTGGGTGGGGAAACCGCATGCGAACACCCCCACTGGGGCCTTCGGTGGAGCTCCCTATGGGGCAACGAAGCGCTTCCCTAGGTGGGGGAAGCGCATGCGACCTCCCCCACTGGGGCCATCGGCGGAGCTCCCTATGGGGCCACGAAGCGCTGCTTGGGTGGGGGAAGCGCATGCGAACACCCCCACTGGGGCATTCGGTGGAGCCCCCTATGGGGCCACGAAGCGCTGCCCTGGGTGGGGGAACCGCATGCGAACACCCCCACTGGGGCCTTCGGTGGAGCTCCCTATGTGGCCACGAAGCGCTGCCCTGGGAGGGGGAGCCGCATGCGACCCCCCCCCACTGGGGCCTTCGGTGGAGCTCCCTATTGGGCCACGAAGCGCTGCCATGGGTGGGGGGAAGCATGCGACCCCCCCACTGGGGCCTTCGGTGGAGCTCCCTATGGGGCTACGAAGCGATGTTCTGGGTGTGGCGGACGCATGCGGGCACCCCCAATGGGGCCTTCGGTGGAGCTCCCTGTGGGGCCACGAAGCGCTGTGCTGGGGGTGGCGGACGCATGCGCGCACACCCACAGGGGCCTTCGGTGGAGCTCCCTGTGGGGCCACGAAACGCTGTACTGGGTGTGGCGGACGCATGCGGGCACCCCCACTGGGGCCTTCGGTGGAGCTCCCTGTGGGGCCACGAAACGCTGTGCTGGATGTGGCGGACGCATGCGGGCACCCCCACTGGGGCCTTCGGTGGACCTCCCTGTGGGGCCACGAAACATGTGAATGGTGCGCCGAAATGGGTGATGTTGATGATGATGAGGAGGACGATAACGGTGACGATGTCGATGATGATGACGATGATGACGATGGTGATGATGATGATTATGCTGATGATGCTGCTGATGATGATGGTGATTTTGATGGTGATGGTGGTGATGATGATGATGATGCTGATGATGATGATGATGATCATGATGATGATACGGCTAGCCCCTTGCATAATGATGAGGGTGATGGTGACGATGATTCTGATGATGCTGATGATGATGACGATGATGATGCTGATGAGAGGAGGAGGGAGGGGGCAGCGGGAGGAGGAGGAGGAGTGAACGCGGGGCGCTGTCTTTTCAAAACGAGGACCCAACACCACAGGATGGTTGGGAACAAAACTGTGAGTGCCAGGGCGCGCAACTCCAAACGCAGGAGAGCTGCGCCGACCAGCGCGTAGAGGCGGATGCACGGCACGCAACACGATAAGCAATACGGCGACCACGGCGATTCCAGGCACAGCAGGTACAACCCCTGTGGAGAAGCCCGCTCGAAGCCCAACGAGGAAGAGAACTACGAAACCCAATGCGCGGAAATCCATGAGAAAAAATGCGCGACGCACTACGGCAAGAACAGGGACTCGGCGCTCACGGGCACAGCAAGTACAACCCCACCAGGAGCAGCCCCACGGAACCCAGCAAACACCAAAACTGCGACGAAACGGACACGGCGCTGGGGGCGAAGAGCCACGCGCGTCACCGCGCCCAGTAGAACAGGGAACACGGCGCTGGCGAGGACAACATGTACAACAACACTGCTGGCTTCCGGTTGGATCTCGAAATTTACGCAGTTACGCGGCTCTTGGTCGCACCGTTGAACGCGCAATGGCACGACATATCGGTCTGCAACCAAGAATGAGCCAAGATTGGTGCATTATCGTCGGCTGTAATCGAACATCTACTTCCGTCATTGGTGGTTATGGGCCTCCAAAGGCCCGGCCAGATGCAGACACCACGACGACTGGGCCAAGTCGGCTGCCACTGAGGCCCAGGCCTCGCTTGCTGCAGAGGAAGTGTTTGCGGGGCCGCCGATGTTGAGGCAGGTGGCAGCCGTAATCGTGTTGGTGCCCTTGACTGGTGCCACGGGTGGTGATACAGGTGCATGAACGTTCTGGTGGCTCGCTGTCATGCCCGACGCGAAGCTACGGCCAGTACGTGTGGGGTGCGATGTGTCGTGGGAAACGTCGTGGCGTTCCTGTGGGCGGTGGCTCCACATCGCATGGCCTGCAACTGCCTTTGCCCGAACAACCGGATCCTCGCGTCTCGTACGGTCTGGCGCTGGCCTCGTCGTGCCCGTGAACATCCAGGGCGGACTACCCGAAGGGTTGCTGAACAGCCATAGCCACAAACTGTTCAGGGGACGGAGCTTGCATTGAAGAGATTGGGGAACGTGCGACTGTGCGTCCACATCGCACTTTGCGCAGTCCGTGCGTGCTGGGGTCGCTCCCAACTCCGCTACCTACTGTAATTGCGGGTGGCATGGCTGAAAGGTAGAACACATGGCGTCAATGGTGAAACATAGCGGCGGTCCCTCCCCCTTTCTATGTGTTCGTTTGCGTGCGCGCTGTAAGCCACAGCGGCAGCAGGCGCGCACGCGAGCTCCTATTCAAGCGAGGAGGAGGAGGCGGAGGCGGAGGAAAAGGAGGAGGAGAAGGAGGAGCAGGAGGAAAAGGAGGAGAAGGAGGGAGAGGAGGGGTTAGAGGGGAAGGAAGGGTTGGAGGAGGAGGAGCAGGAGGAGGGGTGGGAAGGAATCAGGAGAAGGGTGGGAGGAGGGTCCTCCTCCCTTATCCTCCAGTTTTTGTTTCTGCTGCTGCTAGTGCTCGCCCCCCTCCTCCTCCTCCATCCCTCGTCCCCATCCTTCCTCCTCTCCCTTTGGTCTTGTCTACCTCCCCTCCTCCCCCCTCCTCCTCCTCCTCCTCCTCCTGCTCCTCCTGCCCTTCCTCCTCCCGCTGGCCTCCTGCTCTCCTTTGACGAAGTCGACGGACGACGGCGACGAATGACGACGACGAGTATAGCGACGACGACGAAGGACGACATGACGACGACGAACTGCTATCCTGGACGCCCCCGCCAGCGGCGGCAAAAGGGCATCCCCCAGCTGGCGCGCCGCTGCTGAGGGGGCAGCCGCCTCCTCCCTCCTGGCCGCTCCCGAAGATGCTCCGCTTCTTGGCGGCAATGACGGACTGAACCTCCTCGGGAAACTTACACGCTCGACCTCCTTTCGATCACGGGATCGGGGAATACAACAGACAAATGGAGTCGGCAATTCTGACCGTGATCTGTCAGCGATGTCGAAATTGCCACAACGTCGGAACTTGGTGTCCCTGTTCACCTCGTCCCTTTTCCTCTCCCCCCTCCTCCTCCTCCTCCTCCTCCTCCTCCTCCTTATCCTCCTCCTCGTGCCTCCTCTCACCTCTTCCCTCCCTCCTAGCCTCTTCACCCCCCTCGTCTATCCCTTCCTCCTCCCCCACCTTCTCCTCGGTCCTCCCCTCCCCCTTCCCCTTCTCCTCCTCCTCCGCCTCCTCCTCCTCCTTCTTCTCCTCGCCTTCTTCGTTCCGAAATCACTCTGGCTCCATGGCCGACAGGAGGCATACATCGTTTTGCCCTGCTTGCGCTCCTGTGCTGCTACCAGCTTCTGCGACCATTGGTTGCCACTTGGATGCGTGAGCCACCTTTAGCCGCATTGATGACTTGCCAGCGTGCCGCTGGCACATAGTGTAGTGTCCTCATGCCATCACTGGTTCTCAGTATGCCGTGCGTTGCGTTTATTGATAATGGTGTAAGCTCCTGGCATTCCCTGGCGCAGTTGAGCTCGCTCGCGCGCTCTTGGGACTTGTCTGGCCCAGAAGTGTTCCCGAGGACCCCGATGTCCAAGATGCTCTTAGGTGGTTCGAAGGGGCTGTCCAGTATCTAGCTTGGGGGCCTCTTGGGCCGTTTGAAAAGTCCTGTGAACCATCCCGAGAGCCCCCAAACATTGGAACACATGCGTCTTCTGCAGAATAATGCATCACATCATGGCCTTTGCGGTCGGAAGGGCACACAGAACGGCACGCGAGGCCCCCCCAGATCGTCCCAAGAAAGCCACCGAAGCTCCCCAGAGGGACCCAACAGGCCCCTTCAGACGACCCAGAGAAGAACCAAACAAGAACGCCATGATCACCGGGGACGCACTGACCCGGGTCAACACAAACTCTGGTCGACCACGACCCTGTCGCGAAGCCTGGCCGGCCGCTCAGTAGCTCCCAGACCCGGAGGGACCCCGTTTGCGCTGACCCCCGTTACGTGAGCTCCGAGGTCATGCTGCTGGAAGCCTCCCGCCCAAGAAGGGCCCAAGGCACCCCAGAGGCTCCCCAGAGGCCTCCAAGAGGGCTCAAGAGGCCCCCAGGAGGCCCCCCGAGAGGCACGGGAGGCCAGTCTTCCTCTGCCTCCTCGTCGGTCTCCCCGTCCTCGTCCTTGTCGTCGTCCTCCTCCTCGCCTCCTCCTCCCTCCTGTTCTCTTCTGCAACCTCCTCTCTGCTCCCTCCTCCTCCTCCTCCTCCTTCTCCGCCTCTCCCTCCTCCTCTTCTTCCTCCTCCTCCTCCTCCTCCTCTTTCGGCCCCCCTGTATGGCAGGGCCCCACCAAGGACTCGGGAATAGCCAGGGCCCCCGACGTCGGTGGGAGGCTGACGGGATGGGCGGCGCCGCCAGATGGGCGCGGCACAAGTACACGGGGGACCAATCACAAGGACTGGCAGAAGTGGGGCCCCTTGTTCAGGGCTTGGGGGGCGCCTCCCAGAAGGGAGGGGATAGGCCGCGGTGGGGCTCACCCTGGGGATCCCAATCCCGCCGTGGTTTACCCTCCCGCTGGTGTCGCGGGTTGGTGGCTCATCTGGCGCCGTCTTTGCGCCGAGGGCGACCGTATCTCGTTTGTTTAGTTGATGGCCTTTGGGTCCTCACGTGTGTCTTGCAAAAAGTCAACCGTTTATTTTATTGATGACCTCTAGAGCCACATGTGCGTCTTGCGAACGTCTATCGTTTGTTTGTGGCCTCTGGAGCTTCCCATGCTTCTGTTCATTGTCATTCCTCTCGGCTTCCTGTACCAGAGGTGAAGATGAACCAGCTGTAATGGCGGTTTCGACTGTCGTGTCCAAATGGTTCGGCGCTCACTTAGCAGTTGCGAGCGTGGCTCGCGCCTTCGGGGTTGACCGAACTGAACCTCCTTCTCCTTTCCCTCCTCTTTCTCCTGCTCTCTCCTCCGCCTCACCGTTCTCCTCCTCCCTCCTTCTCCTGGTCGTCGTCCTCCTCCTCAACCTCTCGGCGCTGAGGGACGCTCCTCGGAGATCTGGGCGTTGATCCGCTTCAAGTTGGCGACGTCCCCCTTTGCCAGGCCAGCAACCATCTTGGTTGGCTTGAACGCCCCACCGAAGCCGCCGAGACCCTTGCTTAATGCCACCTGGGGGGCAGAGTCGGTTAGAATATCTTTGAGGGGCGGGGGGGTGGTACTGAGGGCGTCAGACGTGCCAGCTTCCCAACTGATGAGAAGGGGACTCCACGATGCAGCAGCTGACTCAGGAGCGCGGAGAGAGAGAGAGAGAGAGAGAGAGAGAAAAAATCAAGGAAGCACATCACTGCCGAAGATTATGCGAACGGGAAGCTCCGTCCACGTAGAAACAAATTCACACTAGAGTCGGCCATTATTTGCACCAGAGTCGGCTACAAACATCACATTGCGCGAATATCGTTAAGTAATCTGATCCCTATCTCCTCCTCCTCATCCTTATCCTCCTTGCTCTCCTCCTCCTCCTCCTCCTCCTCCTCCTCCTCCTCCACCCTCTCCTCCTCGTCCTCCTCCTTCTCATCCTGCCTCTCTGTGACCAATGGGAGGCCGCGAACGACAGGGGGTACTTTTCGGCAGGGGCGCACCGTGGGGCCTTAGACACGGTGTGGCGGCAGTCTTTTCGATCAGAGTCTGGAGTTCGCACTGGTCTCTACTCTGCTTCGGTCCTCTGGTACATGTGCAAATGCTATGAAGATATATGCTTGGAAGCCCTCCGCCTGAGGGGCAGCAGGCACCAATTCCCGCTCGCTCTGTTGAACGTTTGCGTTGCTGCTTACCAGTCTGCACGCTTCATGACTATTGCCTGCATCGTTGCAGGCCCGCATTTCGCGACGCATGGTGCTATTGCCGACTGTAGTGCAGCGACGACGTTGATTCGTGTACACTCTCTCGATGCTTTTGATACCATACCTCGCTCGTTGAATGGTGTGGATTGTCATGATATGCGCGTGATCGACCATGCCGTTCCCCTGGGCAAATTCAGGAGTTTTGATGCCTACGTCGATAACACGAACGTTTCGGTGATAGGCATTTGGAGATACGTCATCGACTCCATCCTCCTCGTGACTTCCTTCCTTTAACGACAAAGATGGGCAACCACGTGGCGTTAGACAAGTGTGCTCTAATTTGTTCTTGCCTGGCTACACGCAGAGTGATTGAGGCTCGTCTTGGCGATCTTAGCGGTGGCTGGAGGCCTTCAGCTGTCAATTTGGGAGTGGACGATGCCGCTGGAACCAGCTACCGCGGTGGTAAGCCGAAACTTGCCAAGCGGGCCCTTCGGAGGTCCCATCTCAAACGGAAGACCCGAAAACTCAAGACCCTCGAAGACATTTCGGACGGAGAGCTCTGAAAGTTCTTGTTTCTGGCCCATTACCTGCGTACGCCTACGGGTCGGAAGTTGTAGGGATGTCTACCACGGAAGTTCTCGAGTTGAGGAGGCTCGCTGCCAGCGTTGTCAAACCAACCTCTGGGGCCAGGTCTTTGACTGTCTTGAGTCTCGTCGACAAGGGCCCAATTTGGTATGCTTTGGTGTCGCCCATCGTGGGGTACTGCAAGGAGGTATGGCTCTTGAAGTCTGATCTTTTTCGTGGGTGTTTGGACTGGCCTACTATCCGGGCATCTTGGGAATCTGTTTTCTTGGACGACAGCAAAAAGAAGCTGTCCTGGAAATTGGTGTCGGGGCCAATGTCTGTCTGCGATGTATATGTCTTTGGTAAGACTAGGATGGTCTATGACAGACCCGACCCTTTTCGTCGACGACCAGGGGAATGAGGCTTCATGCGCGCGGATGAGCCCCGCCTTCATCAAGATCCTCTTGCACGCTGCCGTCCTTCGTAGCCTGGAGCGTGAAACACTGCATAAACTCGTCAAGGGCGGCATCTTCGATGGTATCGATTCGGTGCGGTCTGAAGGATGGTATGCGGCCAGCTTAGCCCCTTCCGGCGATCGGGCTGGTGAGGCCATCCCTCGTCTCTGTGTCGATCTGATCGTGACGGCTCTCCAGTCGAAGAAACTAGCCGCCTTTGAAAAAGGTTGTCTTCGATCTCTGGTATGCAACGCTATTTGGACTCAGGCGCGTGCAAGATCTAAGGGATATTTGGTCGACGAGCTCTGCCAGGTCTGCCAGGAGAAGAAAGACTCTATCTTCCACCGTCTTTGGGAATGCTCTGCTCGTGCAGATCTGAGAGAGATGATCTGGTGGACGATTCTCTGGTTCGCAAGGCCTTTGAAGCATACCAGTCGGGCTCCTTGGACCTTGTCCTGTTCTGTACTGGGGCCTTCCCGCATCCTGGGGGATTTCGTCCCAGGGCCGATTCGCCAGCAGGGTATGGAACACGTGGTGTTACAGTCTTTCGAAGACGGTTACCGCCAAGCCGGCATGGAGTTTCCTGGACCTGAGGGCTTGCGTTTTTCGAGGCACGTTTTCATAGATGGCAGTTGTTTCAAGTCTGCTGTAAAAGAATTGTCTCGCGCAGGTTGGTCTTTCGCTAGGGTGTCTGATTGTAGGTCTCTTCTGGGATGGTGCTATGGCCCCGCCTGGTCCCACTTCCCCCAAACCCCTCAGGCTGGGGAGTTCAACGCCCTAGCCGCTTCGGGCGTCAACTTAGACGATGAAGCGTTTGTTCACTCAGACTGCCAGAGCGTGATCTCAGTTTGTTCGAGGGGCACCGTGGACCGTCTCTCGGGTAAGAGGGTCTACTCGGGCTCTGTCGTCGAGTGTTTTTCCGGTGCATCTGGCAAGATCCGCGAAGTTGGAAAGGTCGCGGCTCACAAGGGACTCGACGAGGAAGGAATCTCGGATCATGAAAAATTCAGGCGTCTTGGCAATCACCTTGCGGACATTTCCGCAAAAATGGGGGCCTCTATCCACCCCCGCCCTGACCCTGACGTGCAAGACAGAGTTAATTGTTATACAAGAACAAGCAAGGCTGTGATCAAGCTGGCGTCAAAGCTCCTGCCGCTTTGGCCCAAGGGTGATTTTTCAGGTGTTGAATATATGAAGCCCTCGCCGAAGCCCAAAGATCCGTCTGAGCAGCATGACTGGGCTTGTGTAGGGTCGTTCTGGCAATTCTAGTCTACGAGGGAAGAGAGGTGGGGGACGCCCGCCTCCAGGCCGATGTACACAAAGCCCCCTCGCCTGAACACTGAATGGATTGCGCACGTGAAGCACCGTTGCGGTGTAGTAGACTGCACTGACGGCTCATTCCTGTGCATTTGTCTCGACTGCCACTTCCACAGCACTGGAGGGCGTGTCGTGAAGCTGGGGGAACCTTGCAACGGCAAAGAGGAGCCGGGAGCTGGCCGTACAGCATGGTCTTATTTTACCCAAGGGAAGCACCCTCAGCAGCATGAGAGGGAGAATATTTTTAAGTTCTTACCCTCGCCATGGTCAGTATAAGAGTTGTTGACAAGGAAGCGTGGCTGTGAAAAAACCCTCCCCCCTCATCCTCGTCTTCCCTGTTCTCCTCCTCCTCCCCTCCTCCTCCTTCTCCCTTCCTCTCCTCCTCCTCCTCCTCCTCCTCCCTTCCTCTCCTCTCCTCTCCTCTCCTCCTCCTCCTCCTCCTCCTCCCCCTCCCTCTCCTCCTCCCTCTCCTCCTCCTTCTCCCTCCTCCTCCTCCTCCTCCTCCTCCTCCTCCTCCTCCTCCTCCCTCTCCTCCTACTCCCCCTCCCCCTCATCCTTCTATTTCTACTGCTCGCCTTCCTCTGGAGGCCCCCAGGGCCCACCAGGAGGGCCACCCAAGGGGAAACAGTGCACTGGATCCTGCCTGCCCTCCCGTCCTGAGGGCCCCGAAAGGACAGAGAAAACGTTCGATCCTCCCCCTCCCTCCTTCGGCTGCCGCCGAGGCCCGGCCTGGGTCGCCGAGAACTCCTCGAAGAGGTCGAGGAACCGGCACGGCCCCGTGAGCGACCCGAAGTCCTGGCCGAAGCCGACCTCCGACGTGCAGGCAGGCCGCCCGCCCCCGGGGCAGGGCGAGGAGATGGGGGGAGCAGGAGCGGAGGGGGACGGGCGGACGGACCACCGCATCAGGCGAGCCTGTCCCACTACGGGGAGGGGTGGAAAAGCACCGTGGCGCTACTCTACTGCATCCTGCGCAACTCAGCTTCCCATCTCCGCCATGCCGGTGCGTCACGAGCATGCTCACACCAGTTCAGCGGCGTGGCTGCCGTTCCACGAGAACACAGAAAATCACACGTTTCGTCACACCGGCGCCTTTTCGGCCGGTTTGGCCGTCTGCCCTTCCGGCGCGCATGGTTTTCAGGAGCGGAGGGGGGATAGGAATTAAGGGGAGGGGGGTGAGGACGGGCGTTGGTCGAGGAGCGGGTGGGAGGGAGAGGGAGGAGAGGGGAGCAGGAGAGGGCGAGGAGGAGAGGGGGGGGCAGGAGGAGAGGGGGAGAAGGATGAAAGGGGGAAGGGGATGAGGCAGGATGTGGCTCGGTTGGTTGGACTTTTTCTCCGTGAGCCCGCGGGCACGGCGCCTTCGGCAAAATCGCCGGGTGCGAAGCCCGAAAGGCGACCAGAGAGGGAAGAGTCGGCTACACGCAAGAGTGACCCCAGACAAGAGTGACCTGTAGTGCGCGGCATGGCAGGGCCGCGTGGGGGCCAAACCCACGCGCGCAGGCCAGTGCTGGGGGGGGGACCCGCCGCTCTGGCGAAGGGTCACTCTTACGCGTAGCCGAGAGACAGAGAGAGAGAGAGAGAGAGAGCGAGAGAGAGAGAGGGAGAGAGAGAGAGAGGAGCGATCCCCGAGCGCCCACTTCTGACTGCACTGGAGCGACCTTGCCGATGATGTCCAGGGTGTAGCAGCTCAGGAGAGGATGCAGGTCGACGGGGCCCGCGGCGCCCCGCTCGACAAACTGCTGCGTGAGCACCTCGGTGGTCTCCATGATGAGCGTGAAATACTCCTGCACGACGAGGCTACCAAATCTCCGATGATATCGTTTATTCAGTCCCCGCGATGTTCCTCGATTTCGGCTTCTGGGGCCAGGTACTGGGTCCCAGGACAATCCACATGGATCTGGGACGAATCGCGGCCCCGCGGAGAGGTCGAGCCCTCTGCGGTAAAGACTGAACAATCACATCGTCGGATGTCTGGGGGCAGGGGGGAGCAGGGCGGGGGAAGGAGGAGAACGAGGGGGAAGGGGAGAGGAGGAAGAGGAGGAGGAAAGGAGGAGGAGGAGGAGGAGGAAGGAGGAGGGAGAGAGGAGGAGGAGGAGGAGGAGGAGGAGGAGCCCAGCGTGGCAAGGCTGTGCACAAACGTCCCGTGGATGTAGTCCTTGCTGGCATCCACAGGCCCCCAGGGCAGCTCGGGAGCGGCCTCCAACGCTCCCCGCCGTCGCCCTCCCGCGGCGCCCCCCCGGGGGCGCTCCCGAGCTCTCTGGGAGCCCCCGACGTTTCTCCGGGAGCTCTTGTGGAGGCCAGCTTGTTGAGCACCTTTGGGGGATGCCAGTGGGCCTCCTCCTCCTCCACCTCCTCCTCCTCCTCCTCCTCCGCCTCCTCCTCCTCTCCCGCCTCCTCCTCCTCCTCCTCCTCCTCCTCCTCCCTCCCTCCCTCCCTCCCTCCCTCCCTCCCTCCCTCCCTCCCTCCCTCCCTCCCTCCCTCCCCTCGCCAAC
>CAUYUJ010017708.1:0-17500 GCA_963575745.1 Prorocentrum cordatum | reverse complement strand
GCTTGCCAGGTCGTAATACTCAGCGTTCCACCTGTTTTCGTTTGAATAGGTGTTGTGCCTCTCGCTACATTCCTCCTGCTCCAAGTCGCTCTCGTTGTCCTCGTCGTCGCACTCGTCTTCCTCCTGTCGTCGTAGAAGTTCTGCGGCGAGGATCTGCGTGGGTCGATGGCCTATGTGTATCCCGTTCTGGCGCGCCTCGCAGCGGTCGCGAGCGGACAAGAGCGCTTTGATGGCTCCTGAGAGGCCCAGCGCGCGGATCACCGCGTCCCCGTCCTCGTCGTGGCGGTCGCCGCCCATGTCTATGGGCGCGATCGTGTCGTGGGGCCTGCTGTGCGCGGAGCTCGTGAGTTTTTGATATGGCCCTGATGGCGAAGGCCTCTGTGATAGCCTGCCCCTCGGCGATGATGGTCCTGAGGAAGTCCAGCCCTTGGAGAGACGCGTACAGGATGAAGATGGGCTCGTTCTGCTTGTCGCTCTCCTCGTCCTCCTCCCGTGGCCCTCGTAGCTTGTTGCCCCCGTAGTTCGGCTGGTGGTCCTCGTAGTTTTGTCGGGGGCTCTAGAGGCTCAGCTTGTGGACCTTGTAGTTCAGCTGGTGGCGCTGGTAGCTCTGATGGAGGCCCTTGCTGCTCAGTCGGTGTCCCGCGTAACTCAGCCTGTGGCCTTTGGAACCTTGCTGGTGGCCCTCGTAGTCCAGCTGGTGGTCCTCGTATCCAAGCGTGCGGTCCTCGTAGCTCGGCTTGCCGACCTCGAAGCTCAGCTCGTGACCCTCGCAGCTCAGGTGGTCCAACTAGTTGCCCTCGTAGCTCAGCATGTTGCCCTCAGGTGGCCCTCGGAGCTCTGCTGGTAGCCCTCGCAGCTCCGCTGGTGGCCCTCGTAGTTCAGCTGGTGGCCGAGGTAGCTCCAGTTGCAGTCCTCGTAGTTCAGCTGGCAGTCCTCGCAGCTCAGCTGTTGGCCCAGGTAGTTCTGGTGGCGATGGCAATTCAGCTGGTGGTCCTTGAAGCTCTACTGGTGGTTCTCGAAGCTCTTCTGGCAGCTTTTGAGGAGCAGGGGGTGGTTCTTGTAGCGTGCCCAGGTCGCCCAGCTGCGGCTGCTAGAAGCTCTGCTCGGTCTCCGTGTAGCTCAGCTCTTGGTTCTCGGAGTTCTGCTGGTGGCCCCACAAGCTCATCTGGCTTCTTGAAGCGTAGTCCGCGTAGCTCTGGTTGTGGCCCCCGCAGCTCTCGTAGCTGTGCTTGTGGTCCTCGTAGCACAGCTGGTGCCTCTGGTAGCTCAGCTGGTGGTCCTCGTGGCTGAGCTGCTGGCCCTCGAAGCGCAGCAGACAGTCCTCGTGGCTTTCGTAGCTCAGCTTGCGGTCTTCGTTGCTCCGCTTGTGGCTCTTGTAGCACGGCCGGTGGTTCTTGAACCTCTTTTGGTGGCCCCCGTAAGCGTTTGCATGTAGTCCTCGTGGCTCAGCTTGTAACCCTCGTTGCGCAGCTTGTGGCTCTCGTGGTTCTGCTGGTGACTCCCGTAGCGCGGCAGGTGGGTCTTGAAGCTCGTCTGGTCACTCTCGTAGCTGTGCGTGCGGTCTTCGTAATTCAGTGTGTGGTCCCCGAAGGTCGTCTGGTGGCCCTGAAAGCTCCGCTGGTGGCGGTAGTCGCTCTAGGTGTGGCCCTCGGAGCTCAGGAAGTGGACTAAGTAGCCCTCTAGGTGGCCCGCGTAGCCTTGCTTATCGCAGCTCAGCTCGCGGTCCTCGTACCTCTGCTTGTGGCTCACGTGGCTCTGTTGGTGGCTCTCTTTGCTCGGCAGGTGGATATTGAAGCTCTTGTGGCTCTCGTAGCTGTGCGTGTGGTCCTCGTAGTTCAGCGTGTTGTCCCCGAGTGTTCGTTTCGTGGCCCTGGTAGCTCTGCTGGTGGCTATAGCAGCTCAGAGGGCACGCTCTTTCGTAGTCCCCGAGGCCCGCATTGGAGTCATCGGCTGCGGAATCGTAGTGTTCCACGTTTTGGGCGTCCCTGTAATCTTAGCCGCTGTCGTAGTCCAGCTGCCCGTCGCATGGTGGTCGTAGGAACGCAGTTCGCCATCGAACCGCATTTTCGTTGTCTCACTCATCGTAGGCGGCGCGGCCGTAGGCGTTTTGTCGTGGGCGGCGCGGCCGTTGTCCACTGGCACAATACCTCCACAACGTCGTACTTAGATATAGATCGCCCAGGCGGAGGGATACCCTAGGCCCTACCCAAGGGCCTAGGATAACCTAGGTAGGCTGGTAGGCCCTGCCCAGGAGCCTCGGGTAGCATTGGGTCGGCCCTACCCGAGGGCCTAGGGACGGGCAAGAGTAGGCCCGCCCTACCGAAGGGCCTACGGTAGGGCAACGGTAGGCCCTACCCGAAGGCCTAGGGTAGGATAAGGGTAAGGCCTATTCAAAAGGCACAGCCTTTGCGGGGCTAGGGGCAAGGCCTAGGGCAGCCCAAAAGGTAGCCCTGGGGAAACGCGCAGGGTAGCCCTGGGCATAGAGGCCCAAGGGTCGGCCTAGAGTGGGCCCTAAGGGTAAACCAGGGTCAGGCCCGAGGGATCGGTCTAGGACGCCCACCCCTAGGCCTACCCTAGGCATGCCCCAGGGCCTGCCCCTAGGCCTACCCTACGCCTTGCCTAGGTGATGAATGCCCGTACTTAGTAGCCCTTTCGGGCTGTTCGGTCGTGTCTTTCCTGGTGTTGGCATTGGTGGCGTACTTGGTGTCGGAGTGGTGGTGGTACTCGTCATTGGGCTGACTGTTACGCAGCTCATTCTCGTACTTGGGCTGCACATTGCGCAGCGGTTCTGGCACTGGGGCTGTCTGTTGCACAGCTCGTGCTTAGACGCTCTCGCGAGGGCAGTCGTAGCAATGATAATGATGTCGTCGGGAGGAGGCTGTATCCCGTGCCAGACGTTGCGCGCCACTCGTGTTTGAGCCGCGTTTGTTCGCGCCCAGGTGCTTCCATGCGTATATGGTCTCGGCATCCTTGCAGGTGCGTCTCCACAGCGGTGGGCAAGTCTCGTTGCCCTGTGTCGGGCGACGAAATCTATACATATCCACTGCTCCCTGACCATGCCCATCTTGAACCCAGGAGCTGTGTATGCGCCCTCCTGGCCAAGCCAGGAGGGCGTGGCGTATACACCGCTGCGGGGTTGAGGATGGGCCTGGCCAGGGAGCAGTGGATATGTATAGATTTCGTCGCCCTACTGTGGTTCAACAGCTGGTGTTTGATGTTGTAGTCGCAGTATGCCTCGGCTTCTGATGATTTCGAGATGTTTCACGTCGATCTCGATGGTGTTCACGTGGATTGTTAAGCACTTCGTGGCGAACATGTCGCACGGCGCGCTGTCCAGGCCGGCTCCACCTCCCACGGGTTGTGGGGAGCGCCCTCCCCGCAGGGGCCAGAATGGCCTTGAGCCAAAATGGCTACGGAGCGTCCTCCTTTTTGGACTTGGAGTCAGGATGATGTGCACGAAGCGACACCCGCCAGGAAAGGGAAAACGAGACAGGACAAGGCCAGAGCGAAAGCGAAAGAGAGCACGCGAAGCATGCGGTGAACCCGGGAGCCTGCCAGGGCAGGAACGAGCGTCCTCCTCCTCCTCCTTCTCCTGTCTCACGCTGGCGATGCTTCTTCCCCGTTCTCGATGTGCAGTGGGGCTGGGCCCCGCTGCGCCACTCACCGAAGCGAGCACGTCACCCCGTCGTTAACGAAACCATCTTCTCCAGAGGCTCAGCGTCAGAAGCCGCCGCAGACGGCGACGATCGCAACGACGACGACGACGACGACGACGACGACGACGACGACGACGACGACGACGACGACGACGACGACGACGACGACGACGACGACGACGACGACTGCGACGGGCCTTCTTGACGGCAAGGCCCCTGCCTTTCCACAAACAGAAAGCAACTATGCGGTCGCCCTGCGGTTGATCGGGAGTTTCAGTATATCGGAGAAGGGGCGTGTGCTTCTGGAGAAAAGGAAACTGGGCGGGAGGCGGTGGTGCCGCAGGTGAAGGTGAGGAGGGCGAGGATCAGGAGGGCGAGGCTCGCCCTCCTGATCCTCACCACCTCATCCAACTCTCCTCCTCCCTCCTCCTCCTCCGCCTCCTCCTCCTTCTCCTCCTTCTCCTCCTTCTCCTCCTCCTTTTCCTCCTCCTCCTCCTCCTTCTCCTCCTCCTCCTCCTCCTCCTCCGCCTCCTCCGCCTCCTCCGCCTCCTCCTCCTCCTCCTCCTTCTCCTCCTCCTCCTCCTCCTCTCCGCCTCCTCCGCCTCCTCCCTCCTCCTCCTCCTCCTCCTCCTCCTCCTCCTCCTCCTCCTCCTCCTCCTCCTCCTCCTCCTCCTCCTCCTCCTCCTCCTCCTCCTCCTCCTCCTCCTGATCGCCCGGACATGGTCACTGGAGGCGCGGTGGGGCCCGACTTCCTCGCGCGCCGGTGGTCGACTCTGGGAGGACGTCCCGAGCAGGAGCCCCGGACGGAGACACGCCCGGCGCGCTCCAGCCCGCGTCTGGGGGCCTCCTCTCGCCATCGCTCGGACGTCCATTCCGTGTTTTTTTTCGGTTTCGTGCGTGGTTTTTTCGCCAAATGATCAAGGATGCTCCTCGATGGTCCTCGCCGAAGGAAAAATGCACGGCCCGGGGGGCTGGTTTTCTGAGGATGTCCCACGCGATGGCGCCGGTTTGGGATTCGTCGACGGGTTTCCCGGAAGCGGGACAAGCCGAGGGCCTTCTTGGGGAGGCTCGGAGAATTGGCTTTCTGCAGAGGACGTCCCGCGCGAGGGCGACGGTTTGGAATTTGTTGCCGGATCTCTTGGTTTCCCTGGAAATGGAAATGACGGGGGCCTCTGGGGGCCTCCTTGGGGAGGCTCGGGGGGCCGATTTTCTGAGGATGTCCCACCCGAGGGCGCCCGTTTGGAATTCGTCGCTGGATCTCCCCGATTTCTCGGAAACGGAACAAAAGGAGGCATATGAGGGCCTCCTTGGGGAAGCTCGGGGGGCCGGATTTCCCCGAAACGGAGGGTTGGCTGGCCCATTCCCTCGCGCGCTGGGGGTTCAGGACGACGTGAGTTCTCAAAATTAACTCCTTCAAGTAAACATCGACTTTCGAAGGTCCGCGCAGATTTCTTGGATCTGCGCTGGACGCCCAGTCCCCCCCGCCAGGGGAGGGTTTCGAAGAACACACTGAATTGTCTGGTCGGCTACGGAGCACGGTGTACGGACGCCCCAGCCTCCCATGCTAGGGGATGCTGGAGCGTCCACGTGTCGAACCCCTTTGCCAAAGTGGGTGGCTCCGTGGCCGAACAAACGGCACGGAACCGTGGATCTGGCGCGTGGGCGCCAGATCCACAAATCGGGGAGGAGGAGGAGGAGGAGGAGGAGGAGGAGGAGGAGGAGGAGGAGGAGGAGGAGGAGGTGCTCCCAAAATATGCAGCGCCGCCTGATTGGCGACGGAGCGGGCCGACTCTTCACGGGAACAAGAGCCCTCGCCAGTCCACGCGCCCCCATGCGCGCTTGCGCTTCCTCAATGCAAATTGAGCCCCTCCGACCCCTCCTCGCCTCGACCCTCCCCGAGATCCGACGTCTCAAGGAAATGGGACGCCGTGAGAAATCGTGCCTGGAGCCCCAGAACCCTATCTGCCTGCGCCATTATTTTGAGCCGGATCGATTTGTGAGGGTCCCGGGGCCCGAGATCATGCGAAAACGCCCAGCTCGGAAACATTGTGCCGGCAGGATCTCAGGGCTCGGCGCTGCCGCCGATCCTCCCTGCGGAGAGCGCGGCTGCTCCAGGGCGCCCCCGAACGCTCCAGGGTGCCCCCCCTCTTCTACGTCCTCCTCGCCGCTGCCTCCTGCTTCCTCCAGGTCCTCCGCCTTCTCCTGTCAGCCCCTCACCGCGTTCGTTCTTCCTCCTCTCGGTTCTCTCTCCGTCCTCTTTCCCCTCGTCCTCCGCGTCCTCTTCTCCCTCCCGTTCCAAGGCTCCCCCGAACGCTCCGAGAGCGCTCCGGAAAGCTCTCGAGCGATGGATCCTGGCCCGGCGGGCCTCGCCCCCCTATGCGCCGCTGCCGACCCCTCGCCAAGGATCGAGTGGGGATCGACTACGGAATTGATTTACCCCAGATTTGCTTTGTTCGTCGAACCACCGAGACATGCGTATGATGTTCGTAGACCTGCGAGCATGATACTTTTTTCGCTTACGTTCGATGAAGGAATTATTTTTGAGGTAAATCAATGTTGTAGTCGATCCCCTACTCGACCAAGGAGCGCGCAAGCTCCCGCGTATCGGCAAGTGCCCACATGCGACGTCGTTTTTTTCTCACAACGTGGCTCTCCAAAGGTCCGGACTCCTTCCTGGGGACTGGCTTGCCATCCTGAGGCGTTTGTGATGGTCCCGGGGTCTGGCCAGGGCCCCCAGCTGCCGGAAACGGCCAAACACCATCCGTCGTTACTTCTTTTCGCGACACGAGGATGCCAGGGCCCCCCTCTGCGCCGCCGCCGATCCTCTCTAAGGAGCGTGCAAGTTGCCGATGATCGGCAGGGGCTCGGGCCCGCTCGGTATGGGGAGGCCGTCCTGGCCGGCCACCTGCTCCGCGCCAGCACGATCATCGGGGCGGAAGATCGAGGACCACATCGTCGGCAGCCCAAGGGGCGGTGGAGTAAGGGGCGAAGGGGGGCTCAAAATCTTGAGCCAAAGTGGTGACGGGAGGGGGGGGGGGGCGGAGGCGTGCCAACACATCGTTCTTGGGACTACAACGCCGCGAAGCAACGTGACTCTTAAGTCCTAGCAACCCTAAGTCTTGCAATGACACCGCTCTTGGGACCTCAACCTTGCAAATCGACGTGACCGGTGCGTCACGTCGGTCCCAAATCGTACCAGGACACAGCTCCTGGGACTTCCGCCGTGCGAGCCCTGGAGCGGGCTGCAGGCTCTTGCTGCGAAGGTGCGCGGCGCCAAGCCGAGAGACACATGTAGAAAGGACACACTTCCACCCGTGAAGCGGGCCCACTCTTTAGAGCGTGTGCGCGCGGCGCTCGGGCGAGAACTGCGCTTCTAGAACGGCCCGCCCTCCATCGATGAAGCCGTAGCACTTGAAGCACGAGCGGGCGCGGGGCTGAAGCGAGAACAGCCTTTTGAAAACGACCCGCACGCTTCGAATTTCAAACTCATGGAAGGTGAAGAGATCTCAAGCAAAACGCCAACGCCTCCATGCTGACACGCTTGGGGGTGCGACAGGGAAGAGTGCTTTATAACTTGTAAAGGAAAAGAGCTTACGGGGGAACCGTACTGAGGAGGAACAATGGAAACCCAAGACGCATCAACGATGTTGCAATGAATCCGGCCTCCAAGTTCCCTCTTCACTGGTCCCTGCAACAACGTATTCATTTCGAGAAATGCTCCACTGGAAGACAAGTGTGAAAACCCTCAACCGTGACAACACATCATTCTTGGGATTTCAGCGCCGCGAATCAACGTGACTCTTGTGGGAATCCTTGCGCTCGCATTCCTTCTCCTCCTCCCTCCTTCTCCTCCTCCTCTTGCGCTTCCCTCTCTTCGTCATCCTGCTTCGTCTTCATCCTTCCTCCGCCGCCTTCCTATCCGACAGGGCCACGAAGGCAAATGTGGTTCACAGAAGGATCTGCTCAGGTTGATCCCGAAACTTCGGTTTGACGGAAGACCCCTCTGTGCTCCACTGCATGCTTCTGCGCTTCTCTGATCAATGCAGCTCGCCGCATCGTCTCTTGACGGGCTGGGGGGGGGGCACGCGAAGCGTCCAGAACATGTAGTCGTTCGAACCTCTGCTCGCAGCAGGGAGCCCCATCGCGTTCGAGCTGCCCTGATCCGAGGCTGGCGGTCGTCGGGTGCTCCACTGCCTTGAGCCGAGGTGGACGTGGAGCGCGCCAGGGGCGGCGCTGGAGGCACCGCCAGGGGGCAAGTTTGGGTTTATGCCGTTTTCTCTTCTTCAAGATGACGACGACGGTGATGGCGGTCGCCGTCGAGGCCGCCGACGGCGAGGGCGCCGGGCGGATGTCTCCAGAGGCCCCCTGCGGGCCTCTGCCGGCCCAAGGACCCTCGAGAACATCCCTGCCCCTCAGAGAGGGGCGAAGCCGCCGGACCGAGGCGGCGCCATCCTGAGGCGGCAGCACCACTCCTTCTTGGCGTCGGACCAGCCCGTCTCCCGCCTCGAGAATCCCGCCTCGCAGTCGAACTCGTCGGCCTGCGTGTCTGCAGGGCGGCTCGCGGAGGCCGTCGTCGCCGCCGCCTTCTTCGTCGTCGTGGTGGTCGTCGTGGTCGTCATTGTTGTCGTCGGTGGGGGACAGGGGGCAAGAGGAGGAGGAGGAGGAGGCGAAGGAGGGGGAGAAGGAGGAGGATAAGGAGGATAAGGAGGAGGAGGAGGAGGAGGAGGAGGAGGAGGAGGAGGAGGAGGAGAAAGGTAGGGTGGAGTGGCGAGGCAGGGCATTCAGACGTTTTCCGCTCTTCTCTGGCCTCAAGGGAGGCCCTCGTAGCTATGGCTGGATTCGCCCCGAGATCCTGGTCGAAACGCATTCCAACACAGCTCTGGGAATCGATTTTGAAAAGGGAACGGGGGAGGCGAAAGGGGCGGAGGGGGAGAAGTGCAAGCAGACTTCGGCAATGGCTTCGGAAACAACCCTTTGAGCCTTTTGGCCTCAGCGGCGCTCTCCCATCCCTTTTCCCTCCTCAGCGGTGTTCCCTTTCCTCTTCATCCTCCTCTCCCTTGTCTCTGCCCTCTTCCATCCCTCCGACTGCCCACTGGGCCATCCTCCCGCCCATCAGATTGCTCGCTGGGCATGTGCGCATCGTGCATCCGTCCGCCCCGCTCCATCCACCGGCCGGCTATCCACACGTCCGATGTCGCGACGCCTCTAATATCGTTCGCAGCGCCTTGAGGTCTGGGCGCACCTTCCTGTCTCTGGTGACCCACCCCCGCCTTCCGGAGGGCGCGCGCGCGGGCCTCTGTAGGGCTGGGCGTTGGCAGCGGTGTCGGGCGTCCCGTGGGCGATGCCTCAGATCCAGAGCGCGGCTGGGCAGAATGGAACCGCGCTGGGAGAGGAGGGGGCGATGCGGAGGCGCAGCGAGGAGAGCGTGGAGGGATGGGGCGCGGGGGGGAAAGAAACATTGACCCACACCCATATGCTTATTAACATTCTTGACGCTTTGCGTATCCTCACCAGCCAGTGTACCCTATTCGACGGGGTTGTCCAGTCGCGCTCGTGTGGTAATCGGTGAGCGCCGGGTGCTCCGTGAGTGAGGGTTCCCTCTGCCTGCTCTCGCTCCTTTCGCTCTGCCTGTAGGTAGTTCCCCTGCTGCCTACAGCTGAATTGGCCGTCGCGGCTGCATGGGTACAGGCCCCGTGCGTGCTGTGGATGGCAAGTGGTCGCTGCTTGCGGGCGCCGTTTGGGCGGCTCCTCGTTTTTGCTCGCGCTTCCGTCTGCCGCTCCCGCCGCCTTCGGCTGGTCTGGCCTTCTTCCCGAGCTGACGCCGACAGGGCGTCTCCTCGCTGCATGTGCATTTCGCGTTTTCTCGCGCTAATTATCTTGCGCTGTGCCCCAGCCTCGGTCCTTACGCCCTCTGGACTTTTCCTTGCGGGCCGCTAATCAAAAAAGTATCCTCACCAGCCGGGTTCGCCCGCCTACGTGATGTGGTTACGCAATATTGTTCCTGACGACGGCGGTGGTGTTCTGGCTCCACATTCGGCACATGCTTTGTCGTAGCTGAGGAGAAGTTCGTCGAGGATGAGGTCGTCGCAGTTAGGCGCTGTCGATCCCTTCGACACTCGGGCTCGGTTGTCTTTGACTTCTGAGCGGCGGTTGAGCCCAGGTGCGTAGCTTGCAATTTTCGGCTGCTCGCTCGCTGCACGCGCTTGGCCTCGTTCCTGGCCGCTGTAATTTAGGTCTTTGCTGGATCTTCCTGACGGCGCGCGGCTCTCCCGCTTGCGCTCGCGAACCAAAAAAAGTATCCTCACCAGCCCATCTGGGAACGACGTCCAGGCGAGTTGCACTGATCCCACGCAGGAGCAAGCAGCGGAAGAAAGGGTCGGGGGCAGCCGCCAAACCAAAGCTCGGGATCAACCTGAGCAGACCCAGGAGTCAACCACAAATACCTTCTCGTATCTTTCGAGATGGCAGTCTCTTGGCAGCCTACCTGGGCCGTCTTGAGGCCCTCTTGGAAGCCTTTGGGGCTCTCTTCGGGTCCTCTTGGGATCCATGGGGGCCATCTTGGAGGACATTGATCAAAGAAGGGGAGGTTATCGGCCCCGCCCCCTGGAGCCCTAGATATCGCCTCTTGGGGCTCTCTTGTGACGCTCTTGAGCTCTCTTGTTTGGGGCCGTCTTGGGGACCTCTTGAAGCCCCAGAAGCTCATCGGAAGCGAAACGGCGAGAATGCACAAATCATGAGTCCACCGGAAAAGATGTTGGACATAATTTGGCCTCTTGGTGGCATTCTTGGCAGCTTCCGTGGCCACTCGGGGCCGTCTTGGAGCAGTCTTGGAGCCTCTTGGTGGCATCTTTGAGGCCATCTGGAGCCATCTTGGGAAATCCAGAGCTAACCTGGAGGCCAGCTTGGGCTCTCTGAGGCCACATTGAGGTCGTCCTGGAGGACATCTCGGACTCTTTGAGGCCATCTTGGAGCCATGTTGACCCAAACACTTCCCTAGGATGCCACCCATATGCCAAGCACTTTGAACACATCAATGGGTTTCAGTGATTGTGGCTTTTGGGGAAGGGGGGGCACCCTAACAGCGTCGCCTCTCTGGAACCTGAGAAGTTGCATCTCGGGGCCATCGTGTGGCGCTCTTGGGCTCTCTTGGGGCATTCGTGGGGCCTTCCTGGGCCCTTCTTGAGGCTCTCCTGTGCCATCTCGGAACCATCTTTTAAGCTGCAATAAGCCAATCGCAAGCGAACGGCCGAGAAGGCTCAAACCGCTGATCGTCCGAAAGTTTTGATATCGAGGGCGTCCTTGGAAAACTCCGTGGCCAGTTGGCGCCGTCTTGGAGTGATCTTGGGGCCTCCTGGCGGGATGTTGGAGGCTGTCCTGAGTCACCCTGAGCTATTGTGAGCCATCTTGGGGGCCATCTTGAATTTTCTTGGGCCATCTTGTTGCCATCTAACCCCTCGCGCACCTCCTGTCCAGACCCAAGGTAAAGGTAAAGGGGGAATGTTCGATAGACCTACAAGCCGCAAACCGTCTCGCTCACTACCAACCGCCTTCCTGACATAGAATAGTCACCCTGAGTCTCAGCATACCCAGCGGGCGAAATTTGGTGGGTAGCTACTGGGTACCAACACAGCATGAACTCCCATAATCGAATCGATAAGTCGGATCGGCGATCGACATGAATCGGATCGGCCGAAATCGGCAGCCGAGTCGGGAAAAGTCGAATCGGCAGAAAAATCGGCAGGCTACTGTGCCCCCAATAAGAAATATCGCAGCCCAAATCGAAATCCCAAGTCGAATATCGAAGCGGGATCGGAGGCGATCGAAATCGCATCGAATCGGATTGGAGGCATCGAAGCGAGCCTTGATGCAGACGCCAGGTGCGCGACGCTGGCGTTAGGTCGGGCATGTCCCCCTACAGGCGGATCTTGGACGAACAATAAGAAATAGTCCCAATATGTTCCCAAACAGCCAGGAATACGGAAGAAAATGCCAAATTGGGCTTCCGGGGCACATGCGGGCGGTCCTACTGGGGCCGTCGGTGGAGCTTCCTATGGGGCCACGAAACGTTTTACTGGGTGGGTGAAAAAGCCAAATTGGGTTTCCAGGGCGCATGCGGGCGGTCCTACTGGGGGCTTCTGTGGAGCTCCCTATGGGGCCACGAAGCGCTATATTGGGTGGGTGAAACTGCAAAATTGGGCTTTCGGGGCGCATGCGGGCAGTCCCACTGGGGGCTTCGGTGGAGCTCCCTAGGGGGCCACGAAGCGTTGCACTGAGTGGGGGGGAGCGCATGCGGGCGGTAGCACTGGGGCCGTCGGTGGAGCTCCCTATGGGGCCACGAAGCGCTGTACTGGGTGGGTGAAAATGCCAAATTGGGTTTTGCAGGGCGCATGCGGGCAGTCCCACTAGTGGCTTCGTTGGAGCTCCTTTATGGGGCCACGAAGCGCTGTACTGCGTGGGTGAAAAAGCCAAATTTGGTTTCTGGAACGCATGCGGGCGGTCCTACTGGGGGCTTCGGTGGAGCTCCCTCTGGGGCCACGAAGCGCTGTACTGGGTGGGTGAAACGCAAGGGGGGAGGGAGGAGGGGGAGGAGGGGGAGGATGGAGGGAGGAGGGACGCGGGGACTGTCTCTTCAAAAGGAACAAGATGGTTGGGAACAAAAGTGCAAGCGGTGGCGGGATCTCCGTCTGGGGTTCAGGCTCGGGTCAGGCCGTGAAATCCATCGGGGATCCCCCTGCTTCCAGCGCGTTCAGCACTCGCTTCCCGTGCTCCGAGATCGACCTGGACGGGAACTCAGACAAAACATGCAACGCCCGAGCTTTCCTGGTGCTCGACAATCTGGTGGCTGGAGGCTGTCTTGAGAGCGCTCGTGTGGCAACTCTTCTCCAGCTGCTTCCTCTTGGCTTCTCGCTTACGGTTTTTGACGCTGCTGGCCACCTGGCCACGTACGGCGAGGCCGACGACGTGGCCACGTGCGCCGAGGCAGAACTCATGTGCTGTTGCAGTTTGAAAGCTACTTCGTCCTGGTGCGCTACCTCTGCTAAGCCCCCCCCTGGGAGTTGAGCTCCTCTCGCGGCCCCAGTGGCCAGCTTGCCTGCGGCAGAAACGGCTGTTCCATGCTTGAAACGCGACTGTCGACCGATGACAGCCTCGCTGGCTGACTCGTGGGATTTGACCTTGACCGCTCGGACTCGTCACTCGTCGGCCCTCACACTCATGCCATTTCGACATTGGGCGGAAAAGGGGGGGAGTGGGGGGGCTGGCTCTGGATCTCTGCTCAGCGCGACTGTTTGCAACAGGCCGTCCATTATGGGGGAGACTCCACGTGCTCAAAGCAGGCGCCCAAACCAGCCAAGATCTACTCCACGGGGGGGGGGGTGTGCGAGGGCCTGCGCCGATCGGCAAAATGATGAATAAGAAAACGATCACCAAAACAAATCCCAAACCGTGCAATTCTCAGTGTGCCTGCAGCGGGGGCCCGAATGGATCCCGCTGTCCGCAAACACGCCCAACGCTCTGCTAGGGGAAACGTCTGCTTGACGGTCGGGGGCGACCCCTTGACCCGCGCCTTCGCATCAAGCAACAGCTCATGGGATAAGCTTCGATCGAGAATCGCAGAGGATCGATGATGATCGAGGATCGAAGACCAGGAAGAGGCCCGAGGATCGAGGAGGATCGAGGAGGAGGAGGCCAAAGGTCAAGACGTTGCGCCCTCAAGACGATCTCGGCTCCACATCTTCGGGTGTCGGCTGGGCAGGCCCCTCCAGGCTGTCGCCTCCGACGAGGGCTCCTGCGTGCAAGCAACACCGCTCCCGAGCCGGCTCGGGGCTCCACGGTTCACCCCCCTGGATTTCCAGGAGGGTCGGGTGCAGGGTCCAGGCCAGGGGCGCGGATCCTCTGAGCCAGAAGCTCGGATGATCAAACGGCTCCCGCGCCTGCACTAAGAGCTCCCAAGGCAAGCATTGGCCTTCCAGGTCCTAGCTCCCGGGACACTTCCAGAGCTGACGGAAGAGAGCCCTATCTTCCTCTTGGGATCTCGGGCAAGGAGGTGAACTCCAGGGTCTCATCACTGCAACCATGGCCTGCAAGTCTGCTTGCTCGACCGTCTTATGCACGTCCTCCTCCCCCCCAAAGCCGACTCCTCTTCCTCCCTCCCCCTCCCTCCTCCTCTTTCTCCTCCTTAATCCTCCTCCCCCAGCGCTCCTCCTCGTCTTCCTCCATCTTCTGCATCATGGCCCTCGTTTTCCTCTTCCTTCTCTTTCCTTCCCCCTCCTCCCTCCTCTCTTCCTCCTCCTCCTCCTCTTTCACCTCCTCCTCCTCCTCCTCCTCCTCCCGTTCTTCTTCCTCCTATTCCACTTTTCCTTCTGCGAGTTCCTCCGTCTCCTTCTCCTCCTCCTCCTCCTCCTCCTCGTCCCCCTCCTTTTCCTTCCCCTTTCCGATTCCGTTTCCTCTTTCTCCTTCCTCTCCCTAGTCATCCTCCCTCCGTTTCCCTCCTCCTCTTCGCCCTCTCCTCCAACTTGCTCCCCCTCCTCCTCCTCCTCCTCCTGCTCCTCCTCTTTTGGCAAGGCCGCAATTGACCTCGGGGCTTCCGTAAAACATCTCCCTCCCAGTGCCCCCTCCCCCGATGACGACGACCACGACGAAGGGGGATGCGGGCACGACGACGGCGGCAGTGGCTCTTCAGGCTCTGGCAGGCCCCCAGAGCTCCCCGAAGGTCTCTAAAGGCCTTCTGGAAGGCAGATGGGAGACCAAACGTGCCCAAACACCACGATCCTCGTCGATCCTCTGGAAGCCCACAAGAAGACCGACTGCGTCCAGACACCTCCACAGACACTTTTTTGATTCGCGGCCCGCAAGGAGAAGTCCAGAGGGCAGTGTGACCGAGGCTGGGGCACAGCGACAGATAATTGGCGCGACATCGCGCAGAGTGCACCTGCAGATAATTAAAAAGAGACGATCACGGTTCAGCCCGCGGGTGGAAGCGAACCGAACGCGAGCCCAGCCGCTGAGCATGTGTCAGCAGAAGAAGGCAAACCTCCACAGACACGCGATGCCTCGACTTTTTTGAAGCGGTATTTCGGGCAATCCCGACCCTTTCCCAAGGCCGCTTTCTCCTCGCGAACCGTTTTTTGACGGCCCCGGGGCCTGGCGAAAGCCCCCGGAGGCCGAAAACAACAAAAAACCTCCCGTGATGTGTGTCGGGCGTTGGCAGAACTGGGTTTAGCGGGACCCGGTTTAGTGATGTGCACTGGGGAACGCCTCCCCTGCCCCATTCCACTGACCGGAATTGCCGTCACCCGAAAAGCACCAGCCACGGCAGACCTGGTTCAGTGATTCCAGTCCATATTTTGGGCTTCGGGGCCCACTCACTAACCGGCTCCCCTTCACGGGGGTCCTGGTTATACCCCATTGCTGGTTGGTTGACCACATGGCATCCACCGCTTTTAAAAGCTAAGGCAACTACGTTTTGGATTGTATTATGAATTATTGTCGGACAGCTGTTACTATTACATGCGTTACACATATGAAAACCTTTTTTATCAATGAATTTCGGTCACTGCGACCAGCATGGAGTTGTGAGGAAGAGCATCATAAGACACGGCTAGGATATAAGCAACGATATCATTGACGAAATCCCCAATCACGGAGAGGCACTTCACACTAACCGGCTCCCCTTCACGGGGGTCCTGGTTATGCCCGAGTTTGGGCCGATCCGCGCCGACCCTCGCCGGCGGCGACGGCGAAGGGAGGAGGGAGAAGGAGAAGTGGGGGAGGAGGAGAAGAAGAAGGAGGAGGAGGAGGAGGAGGAGGAGGAGGAGGAGGAGGAGGAGGAGGAGAGAGGGAGGAGGAGGAGGAGGAGGAGGAGGAGGAGGAGGAGGAGGAGGAGGAGGAGGAGGAGGAGGGGAGGAGGAGGAGGAGGAGGAGAGAGGAGGAGGAGGAGGAGGAGGAGGAGGAGGAGGAGGAGGAGGGAGGAGGAGGAGGAGGAGGAGGACCCCCCCCGAGGGGCGAGGCCGTCGGGCCGGCCGTGGGCGCGGTCGTCGGCCCCGCCGTCGGCGCCGGCGTGGGCCGCAGCTCCGCGCAGGCGGCCGACTGGCGCCGCGCAGGTCGTCGTCGTCGTCGTCGTCGTCGTCGTCGTCGTCGTCGCCGTCGTCGTAGTCGTCGTCGTAGCACGCTGGCGGCAGCGCCGCTACTTCACGGACGACGACGACGACGACTTTCCCCCTCTCCCTCCCCTTCTTCCCCCCCCCCCTCCTCGCCTCTCGTCTCCCCCCATTGCGCCCTCCTCCTCTTCCATCCCGTATCCTGATCAATAACTCCTCCCTGTCGCACTCCCAGACGTCTCGGTAGGGCGGGCCTGGTGTTTCTCTGACGACTCTCGCCATTTAAAAATCATAAAACTTGAAGCTTGCTGCAGTTTCGCCGATGGCGGGCGGGCCCTTTTCAAAATAAGGCTCTCGCCTCAGCGCCGAGCTCCGCGCACATTCATTCTAAAAGGTTGCATCAGTCTAAAGGATGGAGGATATGATGTTTCCCCATATCCTAAGATGGGGATCTTGTTATTCCCCATATCCTAAGGATTGGGGTTCTTGTTCCCCATATCCTAAGGATTGGGGTTCTTGTTATTACTCTGACGCCTCCCACTCCTCCTCGTCCTTCTTCCTCCCGCTCGCGCCTCCCTCCTCCCAATGATAATCACCAGATAAGACAAGACAAGATAAGATACTACAAGATAAGATAAGATAGCACAAGATATGATAAGAAGAGATTTCAAGATAAGATAAGATAAGTTAAGCTCACACTCACACTCTCTCATGATCACAAAACGCTGCCAGGGGCATCATTTGGGAGCCCCAAGGGGGAGCCACCCTGGCTGATCTCACGAGCCCGTTCGCGCCGATTTTGGTGGGACGTCTCAGCTAGAATTGCCGTTTGGCGCCCCCAACATGTATCTCTTGAGAGCCTCATGGTCACAAAACGCTGCCAGGGGCATCATTTGGGAGCCCCAAGGGGGAGCCACCCTGGCTGATCTCACGAGCCCGTTCGCGCCGATTTTGGTGGGACGTCTCAGCTAGAATTGCCGTTTGGCGCCCCCAACATGTCTCTCTTGAGAGCCTCATGGTCACAAAACGCTGCCAGGGGCATCATTTGGGAGCCCCAAGGGGGAGCCACCCTGGCTGATCTCACGAGCCCGTTCGCGCCGATTTTGGTGGGACGTCTCAGCTAGAATTGCCGTTTGGCGCCCCCAACATGTATCTCTTGAGAGCCTCATGGTCACAAAACGCTGCCAGGGGCATCATTTGGGAGCCCCAAGGGGGAGCCACCCTGGCTGTTCTCACGAGCCCGTTCGCGCCGATTTTGGTGGGACGTCTCAGCTAGAATCCCACCAGCCCTCTGGGCGTAGGTGGTCTAGAGCAGATCCTCTTCCACCCCTCCCTCTTCCCCCTTGGGGAGGGGTTTACCCCTCCCCCTACCCCCTCCCCTGGACCTGGACGGGGGGGGCCGCGGGTAGTTAGAGCGTCCAAGATGGCCCAAGACGGCTCCAAGAGCGCCTCAGAGAACCCAAGATGAGCTCCAAGATGGCTCAAGATAGCGCAAGATCGCTCACGATGGCTCCTAAGATGGTTCCAAGAAGCCCAAAGACGGCCCCAAGATAACTCCAAGTGGCCAAACAGCTCCCCAAGGAGGCCCCGAAGAGGCCAAAATCGTCCCAAAACCTAAGGAAAATCAATGATTTTGGCTTTCTCGCCTTTTCGCTTCCGATGGCCATCCGAGGCCTGGAGATGGCTCCAAGATGGCCCAAGAGGGCCCCAAGAGAGCTCCAAAAGAGCCCCAAGACGGCCCCAAGA
>CAUYUJ010017707.1:138024-227312 GCA_963575745.1 Prorocentrum cordatum | reverse complement strand
GGGCGTGTCCCCCTACAGGGGGATTTTTCGACGAAAAATAAAAAGTACCCCAAACATACCCCAAAAAGGCCAACAAAAAGATTCAACAAATAATCCAAAGACTATGTTTGGACTATTTGTTGATTATGTTTGGGGTATTTTTTATTTTTCGTCGAAAATCCTCCTGTAGGGGGACAGGCCCGACTTGACGCCATCTCGAGGCAGTTCCTGCCGCTGCTCCTGCTCCGGCTCCTGATCCGGTGCTTGTCGCGGCCCCGGTCGTCCAGGCACCGCTCGGGGGCCGTATGGGGCGCGGCCACGAGTGTTTGTGACGTGGGATGGGGTTACAACTCTGGTGATGATGAGTATGATGATGATGGTGATGCTGATGACGATGACGATGATGATGACGATGATGATGGAGATGAAGATGAAAATGAAGATGATGATGATGATGATGATGATGATGATGATGATGATGATGATGATGATGATGATGATGATGATGATGATGATGATGATGATGATGCTGATGATGAGCTGATGATGATGATGATGATGATGATGATGATGATGATGATGATGATGATGAGGAGGGTGGTAGGTGGTGGTGGGTGCGTGTGGTGGTGGTGGTGATGATTGATGATGATGATGATGATGGTGATGGTGATGGTGATGGTGATGGTGATGGTGATGGTGATGGTGATGGTGATGATGATGTTGATGATGATGATGTTGATGATGGTAAAGATGAAGATGATGATGAAGATGATGATGCTGATGATGGTGATGATGATGATGGCAATGATGATGACGATAATGCTGATACTGACGATGATGCTGCTGCTGATGGTTGTGGTGGTTGGGGTGGTGATGCTGTTGCTGTTGTTGATGACGTCACGGCGATGATGAGGACGATGGCGGTGGTGATATCGTTGGTGATGATTGGCGATCCAGACGGCGGTGATGACGATGGGTGACAATAGCGATGGTGGTAATGATGATGGTAGTGACGATAGAGATGACGATAGAGATGACGATGACGATGGCGACGGTGATGACGATTGTGAACGTGATGGTGATGACGACTGTAATGACGATGGTAATAATGATCAAGATGGTGAGGATGTCGATGGTGATGACGATGGTGGAAACGATGGTGAAAACGATGGTGATGACGACGATGGTGGTGGCGATCCCCGAGAACTACGGGTCGTAACACATGTCGCGCATGCGTTTTTGCCCCGCTTCGGGCCGCGGTGCCCCGTATGAACTTGTACGGCTCGAGAAGTCCCGCAGAATGACGGAGTCGGCAGCTCTGGTCGTATTTTCCAGCTCCTCCTACCTGGAAGTCTTCGGAGCACCTGGAGGCCTTTGGCGGATTCTGGAGGCTTCGGAAGTATCCAGTGGTGGACAGAGCTTCCACAAGGGCGAAAGACGCCCCCGCACCCTTGATCCTCGAAGCTCTGGTCGTGATGGTTATAGCGAGTTCCGAGCTTTTTCCAGGACGCCGGATCTCGGGGGAGGTCGGCCATTTTTTATCTGATGCGTGTTTTTGGTGTTTTTTTTTGTCGTATTGTTCTGTGTTGGGTTGTCGTTTCAAAAAGGCACTGTGGCATCCTCTCCTCGCCTTCTCCTCCTCCTGCCTCGTCCTGCGCTGCTCCCTCGGAGGCTGCGAAGTGCGCAACCATCGCCACTTTCGTGGGCTCCTTGGAGGTCCAGCGGTGTAGAGTTGTACGCGGACCCAGCCTAGACCTCGCAGCTCCCTGTGTGGCTGCGAAGTGCGCAACCGTCGCCACTTCCGTGGGCTCCTGGGAGGTCCAGCGGGGTGGAGTTGTAAGCGGAGACCTCGCGGCGCTCCCTGTGTGGCTGCGAAGTGCGCAACCGTCGCCACCTTCGTGGGCTCCTGGGAGGTCCGGCGGGGTGGAGTTGTACGCGTTCCCAGCCTAGACCTCGCAGCTCCCTGTGTGGCTGCGAAGTCCGCAACCGTCGCCGCTTTCGTGGGCTCCTGGGAGATCCAGCGGGGTGGAGCTGTATGCACACCCAGCCGAGATCTCGCGGTTCCTGGTCGGCTGCGAAGTGCAACACCGTCGCCACTTTCCTGGGCTCTCGGGAGGTCCAGCGGAGTGGGGTTGTAATCGCACCCAGTCGAGACCTCGCGTCTCCCTGGTTGGCTACGATGTGCGCAACCGTCGACACTCTCTTGGGCCTCTGGGAGGTCCACCGGGGTGGAATTGTACGCGGACCCAGACGGGACCTCGCGGCTCCTTGGGTGGCTGCGAAGTGCGCGTGTGTGGTGTGTGTGTGTGTGTATACTTCTACCCCCCCGACGTCAACCTGGTTACGTCCTTCCGCACGCAGCACTTGAGGATGGTGATTGTGACGCGCCGTCGACGGCAACACCACACCGCTCCCCCTCCGGGACTTCGCCTCCGGCTCCTGTCCAAGGTGTACCTTTTCCTGTGCAAGCTCTTCAGCACCGCCTGCACCCCGCGCCCTCCGGCCGCCTGAGGCCCCGCCCGCCCGCGCCCTGTCTCCCCAATTAGTGCTTTGCGCGCCCCACCTAGCTCTTAACCGGAAGAGGCCCGCTCTCGACCCGCAGACCAAACAAGTGTGTGTGTGTGTGTGTGTGTGTGTGTGGTAAGTGTGGTGTGTGTGTGTCTGTGTGTGTGTGTGTGTGTGTGTGTGTGTGTGTGTGTGTGTGTGTGTGTGTGTGTGTGTCTGTGTGTCTGTGTGCGTGCGTGCGTGCGTGCGTGCGTGCGTGCGTGCGCGCGCGCGTGCGTGCGTGCGTGCGTGCGTGTGTTCTCCTCACCCTGTCTGCTGCCGTTGCTCTCGATGCTCGGGCCACCGAGCTCCCGAAACCCGTCCCAGCTCCCCAATGGCCGGCTCATCGAACTGGGCCGCCTTCTGACGGTCCCGGGGCCCACCACGGGTTCCAGGAGGCCGAGATTCGGGGGCGGCAAAGAGGGGGGTGATGACTAGGGGCGGGTGGATATCATGGCGGGGGCCATGCTATTTCCCCAGATGTCCTGGCGCCTCTTCTTGTTTTAATGCGTCCCTGGCCCCCCCGCTGGGCCGCGCACGTGCCGCCAGGCATGATTTGCACCCCCCCTTCTTGGACCCCCCCCCCTTGGCCGCCCCCGAGAGATCGAGAAGAAACGCTTCGGCATTGGGCAGCTGCCTCGAAGTTGAAGATGCTCGGACTTGTCGCCATCGGGCAACTTTGGGGGGGGGGGCAGGCTCAGGTGGACTGCATCGACCCCCAGTCTCCCATTCATCGCCGATGGGGGCCTCAGAGCCCGCCCCGCCCAGGAGCGTGTCGATTCGCTGTCAGGGGCCTCTCGCCGATGTATCGGCGGCGTATCGCCGATTCCAGCTCCATATTCCCCTCCTGAGCCAGTCCCCGCGGTTGTTCCCCCGTCAGCCTGGCGTCTGGCACGATCTGAGGCGCTCCACAAAGGGCCTCGCCTTCGAGGATAGAAGGAGTTGCCATGTCTTCCTCGGCGGAAGGCGGCGGAAGTCCGGCGGAGCGCAGCGGATATAGCACGAGGCCGCTTCCGCCGGCGGAAGCCGGCGGAAGGCTGGCGACAGGCGGCGGAAGTGAAAGATGCGCCCACAAGAGATGAAAACGTTTTTGGGTCCAGGGTTTCGGAATCCGCCGTCTGTCGCCGACGAAGGGCATTGGTACCAGTCAGGTCGATGATCCTCAGGACGTGTGTTGGCCACATGTGTGTGTGTTACTCCCTTCGGCCCCACCAGTAGATCATGACATCGCCTGCGTCGTATCGAAGGGCCTCGATGGACAACACACATTTTTTTGATCTGCGGGGCGAGAGCGAACCTCTTCCGCTAAAAGCTAGGCGGGCTACGCACAGTTTCAATTAGGGAGACAGGGCACAGGAAGGCGGGGCCTCAGGCGGCCGGAGCCGGCGGGGCCCAGGGTGCAGGCGGTGCCGAAGTGGATGTGCAGGAACCGATGGACAAACACACGTTGGGGCTAACACACGTTCTGAGGATCATCGATCAGGGCTCCTCGGGGCTACAGTCAGGGCGGGTGGCGGCCACCGGGATGGTCGCCACGGCAGGACGGTGGGACTGGCTGGGGCTGTCGGCGACGACCGGCACCTGTCGCCACAGGGGCGCGCAGTGGCCAGCCGAGGCCAGGCTGGCTGGTTGCGGCTGCCACCCAGAGATCCGACGTCGCTGCTTTTTCAGAGCGCACCTCCCCAGAGGTTTGGGCCTCTTCCTGGGGACAGTTTCCGCCCCGAGCGGTTCTGTTCGGACGGCCCCAAGTCCCATCGAGGGCCCCCGGAGACCGCACATTGTCCGAAGCCGTCCGCCGTGATTCTTCCACGACGCGAGGATGTCGGGGCAGTGCTGTCGCCGCACCGTGGCAGCAGGGCTTGTCGCGGCTGGTGGGGGGTAGCGGCGGTCACTGGCATTGTTGTTTCCGTAGCAGGGCAGGTCGAGGGCAGTCGGGGCAAGGCGAGGCAAGCGGTGCCTTCGGGTCGTTTGCGCAGCGCGGAAATTGGGCTAGGTCGTGCCAGTGGCGTCCGCTGGAGCTGTCGCCCCAGAGGGTCGGCAGGGCTGATCAGGGCAGGGGGCGGCTGCGGTAGGCCCACGGACAAGAGGTTGGCTTGCCAGAGGGTGCCCCACGAGAGCTTGTCCCCGAAAGGCCGGGATACCCGTTGGGAACCATACAGTACAACTCTCGAGGGCGACGAATGATGTGTCCTGGCATTCCTCATAGCAAGATTTGTGTAACTGGTGGAACTGCTGCCGCAGCAGCGTAATGGTGTTAGTCAGGGCTAGTCGGGGATGGTGGCCGCAGCAGGGCAATGGGGCCAGCCGAAGTTGGGAGCGCTTGTCGGCATTCCGACTCGCAGTGTATTCTGATCGTGGCTAGGGAACACGTTCTTGGAACACGTTCGCAAGACGTGTCACATCCCGCTGGTCGGAGTAGTCCAGACGGCTGGTGACGAGGCGAGGTACGTGACCCCGCGCGCAGCTGCGGTAGCTGCTGGATGAGGCAGAGGTGAGGTGCGGCCGCGCTCGTCACGAGGGCACCATGCGCGGCTCATCAGACCTCCACACATCGGGCAGAGGCGGTCTGTGGGGAGTGGGTGGAATTGAGGGACAGGTCGGGATGTTGTCGATGTTATGCGCGTATTAGGAAGCCGTGGCCACCAAAGAGAAGAAGGACAATATTGACAAGAAGGGCAAGAAAGAGAAGGCGGGTAAGAAAGACAAGAAGGACAAGAAGGAAAAGAAGGATTCATCCTTCGTGCCAATCCCGCTTTACCTCATCGTTCTGCGCCCTGTCCTTCTCTTCTCCTGTGGTTTGCGGCGCCCCCCACGTTCACCCTCTCAATCGTATTCCACCCCCCCACACTATTTTTGATCCGTCATTCATTCGCCCTGTCTTTTGCTAGTGCTTTGTCGCTTGAACTCGCTTTTATGTCCTGCCTGGCTTGCGCCTGGTGTGGCAGGTCTCGGGGGCAGTGGCTGGGGTCTCGCTGCCTCGGCCCCCGATCATCACAGGTATAGTTGTCATTCGTTTTTGTGGATCGCCCTCGTGAGGGGCAGCGGACTTGTAGCTTCTATTGGAGGTGGGGAAAAACAGTTGTCATTCGATTTATCTTCCCGCCATCTCCGTGGTTACTGCTCCTGTCGTCGCCTGTCGTGGGCACTCTGGTTCGCGACGAGCACCCCCTTGGCCCTTCCACCCTGGTGGCTAGCACTCAACGCGGCTGTTGTTCTTTACGTGTCAGCTTAGTCCTTGCACCCTGAATATTGGTGGTACCGCGCAGTCGCCCTGACAGATTCTTGTTGCAAGCCCGAGCTCCTGCCCACTCTCCTACTCATGCCTCGTTGCATCGATCCCTCATGTCATGTTCCCGATTCGCTTTCCCACCCGCTTCTGCACCCAATATGCTGTCCTGCTGCCAAGCGCTCTTCCTTGCTGGCGTTGCTTGCTGGTGGTCGCTTGCCCGATTTGCTCATTTCTCCGCCGTTGTAGACTTGGCTAGCAGACAAAGTCTTCAGGAGAAGAGGCCGGGTGGTGAGGGTGCGCAACCAGACGCGAAGAGGCCGTCATCACCAGCATGGCTGCAATCATGCAGGGCAAGTCTGGGTGGTTAGGTTGTAGTTCGGGAAGGCTTGGATTATTCATGCAAAGAGGACCGGCTGGACCGGCTGGATCTATGCGGAGCTTCAGGAATGTGTAGAACCGTGATCATTGGCGATTGCTGCCTTCCCCTGCCACCGAAAAGCCATGCCCTTTCTACGTGTTGTAGCTTGCGCCCGCTTCTCCCATGACCCTGTCATTGCGTTGTGACTTCCTCCATTCGGGGTTAATCACCATGTACGTATGCATACTCTCGTGGCACCTGCATGCCATTGATGTGCAAGTATTCGTTTTCACAACGAGCACTTCGCTTCTGAGAGCGTTTCCTATCTCCTAGTGCTCGATCGGTTCGCAGTTCAGTCGTTCTGGCCGCTGGTTCGAGTTTGCTCATTTATCACCGGACAGTTCGTACCTGAGACACCGACCAGCCCATACAGATGTATAGTCGTATGATTTTGTGTATGCATCTCTCCAAGGCTGGGAGCTTTAGTGCAACCTCCAGGGCTCCATGTCAGTGGTAGGAATCATCAGCCCCTCCCAGACGGCCAACATAAACTCCGACTCGGCCTCAGAGAGCCCCGAGAAACGCCCAGGACAGTCCAGGAGTTCCCCCGGGACGGCCCAAGACTTCGGCAAGATGGCTCAAGATGCCCTGAAGACTGCCGAATGTGCTCCCAAGAGTGCCCAACAAGTCTTCAAGAGGCCCCCGCGGAGCCGCCCGAGCGTAAAATCTTTCAAACCTTTGGAACATCATCACTTGTTGCATGTTTGGCTTTATCGCTTCAGATGAGTTCCCGAGGCCTTGCGGTTGCTCCCCAAGAGGGCCTCAAGAGGCTCTGGCAGGACCGACTAGGCCCCCAAGAGGTCCCAGCAAGCTGACACGAGGCCCCTGAGAGAGATTCCCAGGGCAGACAAAAGATGCTCCGACACGGATCAAGAGAGCCCCAAGAAACACCCAGCATAGCCCAGGAGGCTCCCGAGACGGCCCAAGATTGTTCCAAGGCAGCTCAGAATGTGATGCCCTCAAGACGGCCGAATGTTTTAGCCCAGGAGGCTCCCGAGACGGTCCAATATTGTTCGAAGGCAGTTCAGAATGTGATGCCCTCAAGATGGCCGAATGTTTTAGCCCAGGAGGCTCCCGAGACGATCCAAAATTGTTCGAAGGCAATTCAGGATGTGATGCCCTCAAGATGACCGACTGTTTCCCCATGCGGCCACGGAGTCTTCAAGAGGCCCACGAGGAGGCGCCCGAGGATGTCACATCCTTCAGAAACCCAGCGGCACATTTTTCGGGGGGCGGGGGGGCACTGTCGTCTTTCTCGCCTCGGATGCGTCTCCGAGGCCTCAATATTGCCTCCAAGACGCTCCAAGAGGCCGTGGCAGAACCGAATAGGCCCCTGCAAGGCCCCGGGGACGCTCACAAGAGAGCCCCAAGATTCTCCCAAACAGATAACCAAACAAAACAAACAAACGCTCCGAATCGACTTACGCGAGCCCCAGGAAGCGCCCAGGACAGTCCAGGAGGCCCCCCGAGCCAGCGCAAGACTGCTTCAAGATGGCTCCAGATGCTCAAGATGGCTCAAGATGGCTCAAGATGACATCAAGTCTTCAAGGTGTCCCCGAGGAGACGCCCGAGGTGCTAACATCAGTCAAACATGTGAGGCACATCAGCACCCTTTGCGTGTGTTGGCGTTCTCGCCTCAGCTGAGCTTCTGAGGCCCCAAGACTGCCCCCAGGAGTCCGCTAGGAGGCTCCGACAGGACCGCGTAGGCCCCCAAGAGGCTTCGGCTTCGACAGGACCGAACAGGCCCCGGGAGGCAGGCAATGCTCCAGGGGAGAGAGAGAGAGAGAGAGAGAGAGAGAACAAACAAAAGAGAAAGAGAACGGGAAAGAGACAGAGAGAGAGAGAGAGAACAAAAAAGGGAGAAAGAGAGAGAGAGAGAGAGGAAGGGTGCGCCGACCACGCAGAGGAGGAGGGAGGAGAGAGGAGGGAGGAGTGACTAGGAAAGAGCGTCCGTGGAGCGCGCAACGTCAGAGGGAGACTGGGAGCTCCTTGTGGAGGCTGAGCGATCTCCTCTCCGCCGTCATGCTTGCTCCCAGGCGTGGGGCCACCTAGCAGCAGTGAGCGCGCATTTTTGGTGGTTTCTGTTTGTTTGTGTTTGCATGTATGTGGGGCGTTCCAAGAATGGTCTTGCCTTCGAGGATAGAAAGAGGTGTCATCTCTTCCTCGGCGGAAGGGCGGCGGAAGGTCGGCGGAAGTAAAGCGAGGCCGCCTCCGCCGGGGCAAGCCTGCGGAAGCTTGCGGAAGCTCGGCGGAAGACGGCGGAAGAAAAACAAACGCCTCCAGGAGATGAAATCCTTTTTGGGTTCAGGTTGTCCCAAATCGCCCATGTAAGTGTAGGTGCGGGCGCGCACCTCACTTATAGGTGTTACAGATCAGCGTGACCGCGCCCTCTGCTGCTAATTACCCCCCACGGCTGAGCCATCGTGCAGATACTATATCGGAAGGCATGGGGCCTCTCGGGGGCATCTCGGGGCCTCTGTGGCCATCTTCGGGACATCGTGTGGGGCAATCTTGTTGGGACCTCTTTGGGCTGTTCTTGGCGATTTTGGCGGCATCTTCGAGCCTTTGGAGCCCGGCTTGGGACGTCTTGGGCAATCTCTCGTAATCCCGGGGCCGGCTTGAAGCGATACGTGGTCATCTTGGGATCAAGCCGTGAGACAGGCGATTACACTTTGCACGCACTGCTTTTCAAGGTTTCTTGCTCTCTCGAGGGCGTCTCGTTGTTTTCCTGGAACACAGTCGGCGTTCTTGGGCTCCCCGAAGCCCTCTCCGGAGCCCCTTGAGGCCGTCATCGAGGCCTTTTTACGGCCCTCCTGGCCGTGCAATGGCGTCCAACAAGGAGTCGGGCGGCCAGGAGTTCGAGGAATCGGGCCTGCCCCATATCCTGAGGTGGGTTCTTTGTTGTCAGTGTGATGTCTCCGCCTCCTTACTTCACCTCTTTCCCGCCCGCTTCCTCCTCGTGCTCAGGCTTCGCACACGCGGCCCCTTCTCCCTCCAATGCTCAGACTTCTCGTGCCAAGACTCGCACTCAGACTCACACTCATGCACAGACTCATCAGACTCTCTCATGCGCAGACTCACTCGTGCCCAGATTCACGCACACCCAGGCTCACTCGCACTCAGACGCGCAACCACCAAGACTCGCTCGCACTCAGATGTCCCATGCTCGCCGCGACGTAGTAGCCACAGCACTTGGGCACCCCACGCAGCAGCCGCTTCGGAGGGGGACGCACGCTCTTCCGCGGTCAGCACTGTGGGGTATGCCCCGATGGTGGGGAAGCCTCGGGCGCGGCGCTCGCTCCGCCGCTCCGAGGCTTCTGCTTTGAGAATCCCATCGCCACCGCGATGGAGCAGCCGTGGCATTTGACCTGGCATCGCTCGGACGTGTGCATGTTCTCTCGGCGAGAACCATCAAGGACGATCCTGGACCATCGAGCAACAAGAACACACGCACGAGACCGAACAATGCACGGGAAATGGACGTCCGAGCGATGGCGAGTTGAGCAAGGAGAGATGGACACTTGCGCGCTCGAGGCCAGACTCTGGAGAGGTCTCGCGCGCGGCGCTCGCTTCGCGGCTCCGACCCCTCTGCTCGGAGAACCTCGTGATCACCGCGATGTAGCAGGCGTGGCACCTGGGCACCCTGGAGAGGGGCCGCAGGGGAGGGGGGACACGTGTCCGCTCGAGGCCTGGTTGTGGGGACGGCTTGGGCGAGGCGCTCGTTTCTAAGGGAACAAAAAGTCACATAAACATAACAACTCGGAGGTCCGCGCGGATTTCTCGGATCGGCGCTGGACCCCCCTCCCTGGCGCGCGGAGCGCGCCAGGGGCGGTGCTGGAGGCGCCGCCGGGGGGCCCCAGCGCCGATCCGAGAAATCCGCGCGGACCTCTGAGTTTTTATGTTAATGTCATTTTTTGTTCCCCGATTCGCGGCTCCGACTCCTTTGCTTCGTGAACATCATGATCGCCGCGACGTCGCAGGCGCGGCCTTCGGGCACCCCACGGGGGAGCCGCTGTGGATGGGGACACTTGCTTGCTCGCGACCACATCTGGGGGATCCGACTCCTGTCCTTGCAGGGCCCCACGACCAATGCGATGCAGCAAGCGTGGCACTTGAGCACCCCAAGGGGGAACCGCCAGGGGTTGTTACACTTGCTCCTTCGCGCGGGCTTCTCGAGCGAGGCGCTCGTTTGGCGCACCCGACTCCTCTCCGTTCGGAGCCCCATGATCACATGATCACCGCACTGTGATGTAGCAGGCATGGCACTTGAACGCTCCAGTGGGCGCTACATGTGCTCGTTGGCGCACGGATTGTGGAGCTGTCTCGAGAGAGGCGCCTGTTTGGAGCGCCCGCCTCCTCCTTTTTCAGAGCCACCGGATCACTGGATATAGCAAGCGTGGTATTTGAGCACCCTTGGGCCGCCAGGGGGTGTTACACTTGCCCGTTCGTGCCCGGGTTGTGGGGGGATCTCCAGCGAAACCCGTGGCTCTGGCACCTCCGACCCCTTGCCTTTGAGAGCCCCATGATCACCGCGATGTAGGAGGCATAGGCACTTGGGCGCACGAACGGTGGCTGGCGCCCCCCCCCCAGAGCTTCCAACAAGAGGCAGCACACAACGCGCGCAAAGCAGCAACCCTTCAGGTTAGAAGCGCTTCACAGCTTGGCCCCAACCCCCCCCCCCCCAAAAGGGCCTCCGCAGCCTGGCGCGCCCCCCCCCCCCTCCTCCCCCAGGGGGGCTAGCAGATGCTGGCCAGCGTGGGCCCTCGACAGTGGTTTCTTGCATCCTCTTCCTTCTTTTCGTCATCCGCCTAGTCCACCTCCTCCCTCCTCTTTTTTTGTTCCTCCTCCTCCTCCTCCTCCCCCTCCTCCCCCTCCTCCCCCTCCCCCTCCCCCCTCCTCCCCCTCACTCTCAGCTGCTCGAGGAAACCCTTGCACCACCGCAGCATCCACTCTCTACCGTACCCCCACTTCCGTCCTGGCGCACCGCCAGCCAGGAGTTGTGCGCCTGGAGGACGCGGGTCCGAGGCGCGGCGTGCGCCCGCCAGGCCCGCGGATGGCGGCGACGCTGCGTGCGGCGATCCGCATCGTGCTGTACAACCCGCTCTCCGTGCTGGAAACTCACAGGCTAGTTAATCTATGGAAGGCAGCACGAGCAGACGTAGTATTACTTCCAGGGACGAGGATGAAGGCCCCGAACGGACAGGCTGTCACGAGGATGGCGTTGGGAGGAGGGGCTCTCGCCTTGAACGCTGGATGGAGTACGGGCCCCTTTCCGAACAGTTCTGCGGGATGTATTATTATGTTCGGGAACATGTTCAGGGCGAAGCATGTCAGGAATATAAGTACCCCCCCAGAAGCAGCCCGAGGTAGAGGCCTTGCCGTTCGACTTCGGAATCGTAGTATGGACCTGAGTGTGGCGCTGCTCTATGTCCCTCCCATAGGGGATGCTTCGGCGAAGGGACGTAAAGCGCCAGAGAAAGGGTCCACTCAGGTCATCAGATGGGGAATCCAACAGGTTCAACTGGCGCCCAGCAGATCCACCCCGATATTTGCGGGAGACTTCAACGCCCAGATGGGCCTCCGCGGGGGCTCCTGCGTCTTTTCGCTGTCGTCTTCGTCGACATGGTGGGAGCAGGAGCGGCCCCTGGTGGGCCCGTACAACAGGGGGAGCAGAACGTCATAGGGAACCTGATCCAGGACGAGTTACTGCCCCCTGGAGATGTTTGACGCCGTCACAGCAGACCGTCGGGGGGGGGCCACATACGACTCACACAGCGGACACACAAGTACGATCGACCACATATTCATACCACAGGGGCTCCGAGACCGAGTATCAGCATGCAAGGCCCTGTGGAACCCCGCGAAGCGCCTCCAGCTGATCCCGTCACAATGCCCCAGGGACCATGTGCCGATCCTGCTGCATATGGCCGTTTCAAAAAAAAAAGTACGGACCCCCACGCGCAGGGGCGAGCGCTGGGATCGCAACGTGCTCGCAGCTGCAGTCCAGAGAGGAGTGGCGAGGCCAGAATTTCAGGAGGACCTCGAGGAGGCGATGAAGGAGTTGGCGCCAGAGGTGCAGAGACGTATGCAGAGAGGAGAGATCGATCGAGCATGGCAAGGATGGCTCGAGACGGCACGAACAATCGGGCAGACGCACTTCGCGCAGAAGCCCAGGGGGCCCAACCCAGAGACGTCGGCACTCAGAGCCAGACGACTGGAATTAGTGCGAGTTCGGAGCCAACTTCGAGCCGACCTACGAGAAGTGGGGGAAGAACAGGGACTACGACGATGGACTGTACGACAGACGACGACGGCATCGATGGATCACATGAACCGATTACATGAGATTGACACAAGCGGGGAGACAATTGACGAGGACGCAGGGTCACAGATGCCACTGAGGAGCGTTTCGCCTACGACAATTTCTTTGGATTGCTAGGAGGAAAAGCTAACGTGATCAAGGAGGAACTGAGTATCATAAAAAAAGACACTACGCAAGGAAAGCCGACAAGCTTGGCAGGAATCACGGCGAAGGCTGGAGGCGGAGATAACTGAGGCTCACAACAAACACAAACATGCATATGTAAATCGACTCATATTCTTGTTAGCTGCGCAGCACGGAGGACCCCGAACAAGAAAATGCAATTTACCTTCGACGTTCGACAGCAGAGACGAATGGGATACACAACTGAGTTTACCAGCGAATGGTGGAGGGATGGACGCCGCCAGTCTAGATATTGAGAGAACTATTAAGTTCTTTAGTACGCCGGTGCACCCAGCACCGACAGATGATTGAGAGCTCGAACTGACAGAGCTGCAGGGGCGGCGAGGTTTTCAATCCACACTGCGACAGCTGAGACGCAGTGCCAAACGCCGAGCCGCCCCGCCCTGGAGTGTGCCATTGGAACTGCATATGATGGCGGCGGACCCCAAATATCTATCTATGGGCCCACAGGAGTATCTAGGACTAGGAGCGGCTCCAATTTCCCAAATTGAATCCACGACTTCGGCCCGATTGTTAGAGGGCATCCAGATTTTATGTAGACGCTTGAGCCGTGCGCCTATCCTGGATCCTGGGGAACCTGGCCTGGGGGGGCCCGGTTGCGATGCGCAACGGCGAGGTGGGAACGCTGGGGGAACGTCTGATCAAAGTTATATGCCAGTAGCGGAAAGTTTTTTTGAAGCGTAACCTGTGCAGAAAGGGGTTCGCTAGCCAAGTGAGTTTCACGGCTTCCTTCCTCGTCGCCGACGAGGGCGCGATCGCAGTTCATCTGTGCATGGGGTATTTTTACCGTATCCATCGCATCGCGCACCTGAGTCGTCTGCACGACATGTCGAATGCATGTGCCTCGACCACTGCGCGAGCGAGGACAGAGGCGATCAATGGGCTCTTCGCCCCGCCCGGCGCAGCACTGATGCATTCCAGATCGCAGAGTTCGGGGGCTGCGATGATCTTCGAGACGGGGGGCGCCCAGCCCTGGCAGGATCCAAGAAACCTAGCTGTTCGACGCCGGCGAGGGGGACATATGGGATCTAGCGAGGAGCCCGTGGTTTTCGCGAAGGTGACGGGGGGCACCATGAAGTTATGGATTGACTCACGCGCGGCGAACGAGACCGACGCGAATATTCTGCGCGGTAGTTCTAACTCTATCTGTTGCGGAGCGACGACGGTGCATGCCGATGATATTTTCGATGAGATGCCGATCGATGACGCGACGCAGACGAAGATCGACGAGAAATTAAAACACAGCGACGACGCGCTAGATCGAGTATTGAGGGATATAGGCCTCGCCCAGAACTATAGTAAGAGAGAAACCGCCCCTTGCCTGCGTAGCCATCAGGCTAGCCGAGATTGTATGACCGAGTTTAAGACTGGCAAGGCACGAGCTCGAGCTAGATGCCTTGGAAGTCGCTACGCTTGGAATTTTATCGAGCATGGAAGAGTTCCGCTACCGCTGTGCGGCCGTCCACGCTGGGTGGGGGAAGTTTGGGCAGATTCTGGGCCTGTCGTACCAGCAAATCCTTGAAGATATTGGCCTTTAGGGGCCACGTGGTGGAAGCTGCTCTATCCGCCAACGAGCCCATCGTGTCCCCGAGGGCCCAAACCCAGCAGATGGACGGGATTTTAGCCAAGTGCCTCAGAGTTTTGGAGCGTGGCAAAGCCGCGGACTGGTCAGGCGAGCATCCACGCTCGTCTTCGAATTCGACGCTCCGGCAGAAGTGGCGCCTGATCCCGATTCGTTCGAGCAGGCGGCCAGGCGATTCAGTTGGGCGCAGCAGATGGCCAAGGACGCCCACGCGCACCAGCAGGTGATCGCTTCGATTTGGGGGCATCTCGAAAACGGACCGCCCTCCCTTGATGACGACGGGCACCTCCGTGCATGTGCACCCCCGCTGGCATTTCAGATCGAGCGGGGCTTCTGGGCGCTTGCTGGCACTAGTGGAACTGAGGATTTCTTCGAAACTTGGGAGGGTTTTTTTGTGGAAGGCATTATTCTTGGAGGAAGATGTTCGGGAGTTGTGGCTAAAAGTGCGCCCCGAGATCCTGAGGGCCTCGGCGATCAGAGAAGGGCCTTCGAGCAGGAGGGGGAGGAGGAAGAGCCAATGACCCATAGTTGTGGCCTAAGGGACACTCAGGGGAACATGTGCCTACAGGAGTTCGGGCCCCGAGGAGGACTGCTAGCTCGTCAATCCAGATCTGTTGGAGGTGAACGCGGTAAATGGAACCCATTGTATTCGACTGTATTGACAAATTTATGCCCGTGGTGTCGTGTATCGTTCTCGTCTAATAAAGATAGTGCTCGTCAGCGCGCCTGTGCCGCGTGGCTTGCAAACATATGTAGACTTTTAAGCGAACGGCCCTTGATTGGGATCAAATTGTACCTAAGTCCCTACAGCGCCCAATGCGCGATTCAATATTTGACGCACTTGCAGCGCGTCGTGGTCGCGCAGTTGAGCATCATCTCCCTCCACCGACCATTGTGGTTCAGCCGCGGGAACATAGGGGGCGGCGCGCCGAGCGAGCAACGGTACCTAGAGATGGCGTTGGTGTTGTCGGGCGGCAGCGACAGCAACAAGAAAGAGCCCGAGTTCCAGCGCCAGGTCAGGCGCCGCGACGAGGGGAAAGACGGCCAGTCCACCCGGAAGAGCGCAGCAGGCATCAACGGCCACAACAAAGGATTGCACGTTTTGATGATGAAGATGCTGCTATCGCTCGCACAGGGCCGACGGAACACCGAAGGAGTGCTGTTCGACGTGCTGGTCGCCCCCGTCGACATTCCCGAGGCGGCGAAGATGCAGGAGCAGGGGTCGGTCCACAACGCCCAGGTCCAGGCCAAGGGCAAGGGCCACGGGTTAGGAGCGCCCCGCCTGTTCGTGTTCGGGGGGCTGCTGGAGGCGCCGCTGCTGCGACAACAGAGCATCGGCAAGGTGAACTTCGAGAGGCTGACTGAGTTCAAGGCCCGACTGCTAACGCTCCAGCACGAAGGAAAGATGGACATCACCCGCTTCGCCAAGGTCGACCGTTGCTTCGACAAGGGCGCGCGCAGGATCACACTGCGCCTGCAGGAGTACCGCAAAGAGGTGATTGGCGCCCTGCAGCAGTTGGGCGCGGAGCTGAAGTCGGGGCGGGCGCCTGCGAGCCATGTGGGGCGAGAGCTGCAGGAGTGGCTGGTGGTCTTCTTGTCATAGGTGAAGCACGACGACGGCCAGCGGATCATCATGCATCGACTACGCCTGAGATTGACGCAAAGGCGGAGGGGGATTCACAGATGATGAAATCACCGACGACAGCGGGGGCCTCTGAGAGGGCCCACAGTCGCGGGCCGACTGTGCGGCACGGTCTGCAGCAAGTATCTTTGGATGTAAGGGAAAGGAGGAAGAGGGGGGGAGTTCGCCTAGGAGGGGGTCGGCGGGGACGTCGGGATCACAGATGCCAGCGAGGAGTGTTTCGCCCTCGAGGGGGCCGGCGTGGGCCGACCTCGGATGCCGACGAGGACGGCTTCGCCGTCGAGGAGTCGTCCAGGGACCACTGGATCACAGATGCCAATGAGGAGAGTTTCGCCGTCGAGGGTCTTATCGGGGGCCATGGGATCACAGATGCCGATGAAGAGTGTTTCGCCGTAGAGGGTTTCTTCGGGGACCACGGGAACACATATGCCAATGATGAGTGTTTCGCCGTCGAGGTCTTGTCGGGGTCCAGGGGATCACAGACGCCAATGAGGAGTGTTTCGCCGTCGAGGGTCTTTACGGGGGCCAAGGGATCACATATACCAATGAGGAGGATTTCGCTTTTGAGGACCTCTGGAGGACCGGCAGTATCACATATACCAATGGGGAGTATTTCGACCCCCCCACTCTTGGAAACAATGACGAGAGGTGCAGCGAACTTAGGGAAATCTGAGACCCGTAGATACGTGATGAGACACGGAGGAGAGGCCCCAGAGTGGGGCCTAGAAGTGGCGAGGTATCTGATTTCGCTTGGAGTCGAGGAAGGCACGGCGAGGTGGCACGCGCTGAGTAGGAGCAAGCACGTTTTGGCAAGGGTACGTTGAGGGTAGATGCGCAGAGGTGTCCGTGGGCCTGGATTCGGGTAGCTCGTGCTCGGGTCTCAGGCCTCGGGCCGTGCACCAGTTTTCGGTGTAGCTTTGGGGCCAGCGCCCCCAGGCGTTTTGGATCCTCCTCTTGAGGATTGCCTCTGGGCCTTTAGGTGTCTAGGTAATGGACGAACCTGGCCCCCATGGAGTGTTTCTGCTTCTTCTTCCCCCTCGCTCTCCTCCCCCTCCTTTGCCTCCTCCTCCTCCTCCTCCTCCTCATCCTCCTCCTCCTCCTGCTTCTCCTTCTCCTCCTCCTCCTCCTCCTCCTCCTCCTCTTCCTCCTCCTCCTCCAGGCCCTGGCCCAGGCCCAGGGGGAGAGCGGCCCTCTGTTCCTGTTTCCCCGCAGGTTACCACCCCCGCCTGCAGACCGCTCCCACCCGCCCATGTGGGCTTCACTTCTTCAGACGATACTATACAATCCATTCTCTCTTTCGGACGCCTGGCGCGTCCATGATGTCTCTGCTCGGCTGTCTTTCGCCGACATTGCGCTGTGCCCTGGGGCGCAAGCCCGTCGTCGCGCGGGTGACCCCGTGACAGTGTCGAGGACAGCCAAACACATTCACCTGTCGTTTGGCTGGCAGAGAGGATCGATGACCAACAAGAGCGCGGGCTGCAGCATCTTGCTCAGGTCTCGAGCTTTCAGAAGGTGTCACACACAGGAAATCATCGAGCCTCCGCGAGACCTCAGAGGCCGAGGAGGAGCCGTTCGCCTTCGCAGCTCGTATTTTGACATCCTGGCGATCACGGCATACTACCCGCCACCCCAGCGTCACCAAGTCGACCCCTGGAAGGCGACCGTGGCCAAGCTCGCGCAGTGGATCCACCGCGCGGTCCAGGCCGCCCCGAGGCGGGCACTGGTGCTCATTGGAGCCGACACGAACTCGGGCTTCGGCAAGACGGCGGCCCTCCAGGGGATGCCTTTCTTCACGGCCGACGACCTGCACACGGGCAGACATCGGCTGGCCTTCGAGAAGTACACGACGTCCGAGCTTTGGCGCGTCATGCGCATGGAAGGCCTCTCGGCGATCGACACATTCTTTCCGACGGGGCCGACGTACTTCGGCCGAGAGGATCACCGCCGCTCGAACCCAGATCACTTCTTCGCGCCGTGCGACACGGTGCCGCAGACCGCCTCGTGCTGCACGCTGCGCTCGGCCATGAGAGACCTCCAGAAGATCCTTCACGCGGCCCCTCGCGATCATTGTCCGCTCCTCTGGCGCCTCCACTACAGGCTCCACTTTGAGCCCCCGCAGGAAGTGGGGCCTCGCTGGGACTATGGCCAGATTGCCGCACTCCTCCAGCATGAAGGGGACCTCACCTTTATGGCGGGGATCGAGCGCCTGTCGGAGCGACATGCGAGTGATTGGCAGCGGCAGGTTCGTACAGATGACCCGTCCGAGGCATGGCAGTCGTTGGTCGAGGATGTTCGAGCGGCAGCACATGAAGCCTGTGATGTACCCGATGCTGCTGTTCCTTCTCGCAAATACATAGAGCTTGGGGACACCTTGCTGGCTAAGAGGCGGACTCTCGGAAGGCGATGCCTCAGCGAGGAGGATCGACCGGCTGCGCGGGCTTGTGAGCGAGACATTAGGCGAACGAGAAAGACATTGGATGCAGAACATGTCGAGGCCCTCCTACGTGAAGCTGTTCATGCATCCGAGAGGGGTCACACCAACACCGTGTGGAGGCTCGCCTATCAGATTGGGGCCAGGTACCATGGTGTCCGCCGTCGGCGCTTCAACACATTGCCGCACTTCCAGCCCACTATAGATGAGTGGACCGAGACGATGCAGGCTCCTGCAGCTGCTGGTGGTTTCTCTGCAGTCCAGGTCCCTGAGCCCGAGTTCCCCGCGGAGGTGGCGTTGGCCCTTCGTGCGCAGGATGACCTGGATGGCGAGTGGAAGGCTGTTCGAGGCAATCCTGGCGACGCAGCTTATGAGGACTGGACCTGCACCCTCCAGGCACTGAAGCGAGCAGCGCGGCGCCGCTTCGCGCCGACCCACTCCGCCCCCCGCGGAGGTCTGGCTCGCTTTGTTGCAGGCAGCGACCCGAGAGCACCGTGGCGAAGGTCTGGCCCCCGATGATGAGGGTCGTCCTGGTCCTCATCGCAGTCAGCCCCGCCATGTTCAGTGTCCGCGAGTTTGTGAGAGGCTGCTTGGCATTTTCCGACAGATTCGCCTGTCTTGCCGCACGCCTGCCTGGTGGCATTGGTCCAGGGCATTTCAGTTGGACAAAGGGAATGATAAGAGGAGTACGAAGGCGATGAGGCTGATTCATTGTGTCTGCCCTTTTGGCATGGCCCCGTGGGCTTTTTACGAGATTTCGCAAGCCCCCCCCCCCCCCCCCCCCCTGCCGCACCGCGCGCACGGGTACGCCGAGAACAGGTCCAGACAAGGGGCCCAACTGGTTTCGCTGGTACACTCCTGGCGCCTCAAGAAGCTCCAAATCAGCCACCTCCAGCTCAAAAAGGACATGAGTAACGCTTTCCCGAGCACGAATCGCGAGACCCTCGAGCAAGTTGTAGGAGAAATCATCCCCGACATCCAGGCCCAGGGCTACTTTCTCCAGAGGCACAAGGAGGCGGTCATGGAAATCCGATCTGGCACCGAAAAGGCTTTCTATGTACCTAGGCACGGCGCTGGCATGGGGGACGGCAATGCATGTGAGTTGTTTGTGCGGTCCTTCGTCCGCCCGCTCGAGTCTTGGAACAACGAGCTGCGAGACCAGGCCGACACCTCGCTTGAGACAGCGCGAGGCGAAGTGCCGTTGCCCGAGGCTACAACGCTGATCTCCTGCCCCGTGTCCTTGTCCCTTGTCGACCTCCCCCTCCGTGACTACGCCGACGACGTGTCGCAGACGCTCCCCCTGCCCGATTGCAATCCTTTTCGTGCTGCGAGCTTCGCCAAGGCATCCTCAGATCTACTCGCTCGAAAGCTTTCGGAACCAGGGGGGTGCACCCAGAACGCTGACAAGGAAACCGTCCTCCCCGTGTGTTGTTGGCCCAGGTGGCTGCGCTGCGACCAGGGCGGTACTCTCGGGCCAAGTGAAGTCCCTTGGAATCCCGCAACCTCAAGCTGTGTATATGGGAGGGGTGGGGCAGTTGACAGGAGGGGCTGGTGCGGAAGTACGAGCAAGAGTGGATGCCACACGTTCTGCCTGGTGCAAGCTCGGTAGGTTTTGGAATCAGCACCTATCGGTGCGCCTGAAACGCATGGCCTTCCTCGGGGTGGTCCACAGCGCGGCCTGCGCGGGCCTGGAGGCGCATATCCTGTCGAAACGAGATTTCGCCAAGCTCGACTCGGTCATCCTGGGGTTCGCCAAGGTCGCTCTCCGCGGGGTCGCTCGCTTCTCGGCGATCGACGGCCAGGAGAAAGTTCGGGCCCCCCCTGCGTGGAAGCTGCGCAAAATGCTTCGCATAGCGGACACGCGCACGGAGTCGCTGGCGCGCAGGATCCGCCACTGGCAGCAGTTGGCCAAGAGCCCGAGCGACTCTGCACAGGCCGTCGCCGCTCTATTCGGCAATTTCACGTCGCTGGAGGACGCTCCAGTGTTCGATGACGCAGGCTGGGTCAGAGAAAAGTCCAACCCGTGGGCAGTGCAGCTTCAAAACGATGCGCTCACATTGAGACTCACACCAAGAGGAAAATAATTTTGGGATCGTGGGTACACCATCAAAGGCATCTTCTCGGACTACCGTATCGGACTGGCGTTTGCTAACTTGGACCCCCCGGGCCTTCGCAAGGAGTATTGGAACCAGCAGTCGCGCGATCCTCTACGGCCTCCTCGAGCCCCCGTGGACCCTGGCATACCTGAGCCTCCAGAGCCTCCGCTTCATGAGTACGTTTGTGAACTTTCAGTGGGAGATGGGGAACCTTGCAACAGCGTCTTTACCTCTCGAGCGGCCCTGAGAGCACACCAATGTCACCATCCCGAACATCGTTGTCGCGCTCCCCTGTATCAGTTAGTCGTGACAAACCAGTGCTTTTACTGCTCCTCGTCCTTCTCCTCCGTGGTCCTTGCGAAGAGACACGTTATGCAGTCCCTCAAGCTCAGGAGGTGCCTAGCGGACTACAGCCCCTTCGCTCCCGTCGTTCTGAACCCAGGGGCCCTCTTCTGCCCCGTGTGTGTGTGTGTGGACCTCGAGAGTGCCCATCCGATCCATCGTGAGAGACTGATCCGTGCTGGAGTTGATCAGGCTCAAGGCGCGTTTCACACGCTGTGCGCCCTGCAGGAGCACATCCGCATTGCGCACGCTCCCCCAGCACCCGACATTTGGGTCGATGTCCTCTCTCGCGGAGAGAGCGCTGAGCATTGGGATAGAACAGCGGCAGCAGGAGCTTCGAGGAGGGGGCGCCCGCGGAGGAGATCGGACCCGCAGCAGCGAGCGCGGCGCCCCTCGTCGCGGACGCCGAGGCCCAGAGGCGCCCGCCCCAGCGCGCCAGCAAGGCGCACCGCCACCAGCAGGCGGCGTACGGCAGCCGAACTCAGCGTGGGACGCCACCGACACCCACTTCGGGCTCGCCCAGCGCGATGTCGACCAGCTGACGAGGATGCCCCTCGACTGGGTGCAGGCGATGGTGCCAGTGCTGGCTCGCGTGGCCCTGCGCCACGAAGCAGCCATTAACCACCTGGAGGCGGTGACCTACAGGCACGTGCAGATGCCAGCAAAGCACGACGTGATCCAGGCGATGCAGGTGACAGCCAAGTTCTACGGCAACGAGGCGGCCCGACTTCGCAAGGGTCACAAGGAGGCGATCCAGGCTGGGCAGGACGTTCCAGAGCTGACACAGCTCGGTATCCCGCATCCTCACGTCTGGGTCGCATTGATCGGGGCGCTAGTGGGACAGTGAGAGAGAATCGGGCAGGCCAATCTACAGAACATCACAGAGTACCGCGACCAGCTTCACCACGAGCGCCGCGGCAACGAGACGCTCGCTCAGGAGGTGAAGCATTGCAGGCTGCAGACGACGTTCGCAGGGGACAAAGTGAGATTATTCCTCGCGGTTTCGAACACGGACTTGGAACAGACGGTCGTGAACGCCCTAGTTCAATTGGGCGGGATCCACAAGCACGGGACCCCGCCGCGGTCCCACAACGCCAGGCTGCTGCAGCTCCACCTGGACGGCCTGGACGACTGAGCGCTGGAGCCGTGGCCAGGGACGAGGATGGTGGAAGCATAATTGGTGAGACTCCGATTGCAACCATCTCGAGACTGATTGGGACCTCCTCGACGGTGATGGGGCCACACAGTTCTCAGAGGTTATCTCCACACAGCTCGATGAGGCCACGAGGAATTTCGAGACAGGCCAGTTTGTCATCACTGACGACAGGGAGGATCCAGAGGCTATCGCCCAGAACTGAATACGACCCCACTGAGTCCTCAGTGAGCCACTCAGCGCCTGCCGCGGCGGGCAGCCGTGCCCCCCCTCCTCCTCGTCTGAAGCCTCTCTCCCCCTCCGCGGCATCCTAGATATCCTGGGACTGAGACCTCGGAACCATTAGTTGTTATCGTTTTGTTGTTGCCTCTTGTCTTGGGACGGGTTGTCTCGGACCTTCGCGGGGGATGCGCCCCTGGCCTCGCGGCGCCTGGGGGGAATCTCTTCCAGGGCCCTTACGGTCCAAGCGCCCCTGCGGACTCCTGATGCCCTCCCTGCGACTTTGAACAGGGGGGGCTTTACCTCAGGCGGCTCCTCTCTGCCCGCTTGCGTTCTGCTGTGCCCCTCCCGCTGCTCCCTTGCTTCGCTGGCTCCTCGCTTGCCCCTCCCTGCGTGCTGGCTTGGCTTGCTGGCTGGTTCCCTTTCTCCCCTGTCCCCTCTCCGCCGCCTGGGGTTCTGGTGGCTTTGAGCTTTAAGTTTTGTGTTCCCCGCCCCCTTGGGCCCTGCGCCCTACGGCCCAACCCTGCCTTCAAAGCGTGGGTGCCAGCCGTGGTAGGGGGGCGGGTGGGGGCCCCGTGCCACTAGGCCACGCGTGGTCCTTTTCCTCTCAGGTTTAGAACCACGGCGCCCGCTAGAAGGGAGGTTGACGACGCAATGGTCGGCCAGTCCCCGTGCCTTCTGCCCGTGGCCGATTTCGAGGATGCCGTCGACACCCCTCTGATGCGCCTGCCGCCGCCGCCTCCTCCTCCTCTGGTTCCTCCCCTGGATGTGCGATATCCAAAAGCTTGTGGTAACTCGCGCCACCGTGCCAGCCCAGCACCTTGGGGTGGTGACTTTTCGGATGGCGCACGGTGAGACCTCTCGTGTCCAGAAGTTTGGTGGAGCCGTAATAAGGGGCACGCTCTTCCGCGTCGTGAGGGGGTCTCTTCTTGTCTTCGTCGTATTCCTCCCGTTCTTCCGTCCTTTCATGGGCTCCCGTGACGCAGTATTGGGGGTCCCTTGGCCCATTTTGGGGTCGTCTTGGGGCTCTCTTGGGCTTGTGTGAGGCCCTCTTGGCTGTCCGGCTGGTCTCATGCGGCTGCCGCGATGCCGTCTTTGGGCCGTCTTGGGCCGCCGAAGGGGCTCTCTAAGAATGCCTTGGGTCTTTCGGAGGCTCGGGGTTCTCTTGGGGCCGTCCTGGGCCGTCTATGCGTTTTCTTTTTGGGGGCTGTCTTGATGCCGTTTTCGAGGTTTGTTTGGCCATGTTGGGGTTGTTCTGGGCAGCGTTGGGACCATCTTGGGGGCCCCCGGGACTTCTGGAACGGAAGGAAGCGTGAGCAGGTGAGGACGCCCACATCTTTCCAACACCCAACGGCAATACATTACCCAGGGTTGCCCTTCCCCTCCCCCCCCAACTCCCCCCCAAATGCATAGCGTGGCGCGATGGAGGGTGCCAATGCACCTCCCGCCCTCCCCTCGTGGGTGTGGTGTGGTTCGTCGGCGTCGTCGTCGCCGTCGTCGTCGTCGTCGTCGTCGTGCCAGTCGTCAGTCTTCCGCCGTCCGTCGTCCGTCGGCCGTCGGCGTCGTCGTCGTCGTCGTCATCGTCGTCGTCGTCGTCGTGCCAGTCGTCGGTCTTCCGCCGTCCGTCGTCCGTCGGCCGTCGGCGTCGGCGTCGGCGCCGGCGTTGGCGTCGGCATCGGCGTCGGCGTCGTCGCCGTCGTCGTCGTCCGTCGTCGTCCTCGGCGTCGGCTGCGGCGTCGGCGTTGGCGTCGGCGTCGTCGTCCTCCCCCATCTCATCTGGGGGGTGTGGCCTGTGGACCCCTGGGACCCATCCCATCCGGGGGGAAGGCCTGTGAACCGTCGACCTGGGATCACACACGCACACACACACACATATATATATATATATATATGTATGTATATATATATATATATATATATATATATATATATATACGTATGTACGTACGTACGTACGTACGTACGTACGTATGTATGTATGTATGTATGTATGTATGTATGTATGTATGTATGTATGTATGTATGTATGTATGTATGTATGTATATATGGACAGTTTTCACCACGTAATGCAGAGCCCTGGGTTGAGAGTGCCGCACTTCCGAATGCCAGCCCGTGCTTGCCGCTGGCATCTGTGCTCAATTGCATTGAGGAAGGCCGTTCGATGAGCTTCGGCGGATGGCTCGCGCAGGAGGCCCTGCACACCGTGTCGCAGGGGTCTCTCCTGTGGGCGGCTCGGACTGAGTGCCCGCCGTGCACGTGCAAGCCATCGCTGGTATGCGGCACGGGGCAGGAGGCCCTGAGGCTGGATTGCCCGACGCCGACGGGGGCCTGGCCGTTGTCCGCCGTGCTGCTAGCCCTGGTGCGCGGGGTTGGAGCAGGCGCGGCCCTTGGGCGGCTGCTCGTGCCAGCGGCGCCGATCCAAACGACCCGCCGAGTCGAGAGGCTCGAGGAGGAGGCCCGTGCGCAGGTCGCCCTCGTGAGGGCGCGGCTGCAGAGCCAGTGACCCTGTCCGCGGCAGCCGCGGCCGCCGCAGGCCATCCCCTCGCCATCCTCGGGCTGGACGAGGGCGACTTCGTGCTGATCAGGTCCCAGGTGGGTGGAGCGCGGATCTGGCATGAGCGCCCCCTCCTGGCTTTCCAGGCCCCCCCCCCCCCTTCGGCGCGGGCATCCTGACGCCGGACGGGCACGGGTACGTCGAGGCAATCACCACCGGCGGCATTGACGTCGCCGACTTCCGTGTCCCCGCGGGGGGTGCCGCGGGGGGTGCCTCGGCAGCGACAGGCGCCGATCAGGTGTACCGCTTCCGGGCGCTGCCCTTGCCCGCCTCCGTGGCGGACGCCGCCAGCACCACCCGAGCGTCACTCGGCCTGGCCCCAGGCCCCCCTGTCGCCTTGAACACCGCCGGTCGCGTCATCGTCGGCGTCGGCGTCGCAGCGGTTGCTCCCGCCGCCGGAGGCGCGGTAGGCGGCCCAGCGGCCGGGGGCTTGGCAGGGCTCGCAGCGGCGCTCGGCGGGGGGGCGCCTGGGGCGGGGGAGGCCGCTGGTGGTGGAGGCGCCGGCGGCGCCTTGGTGCCCGCCCCGGCGCCCGCGGCGGCCGCGCCGGGTGGCGCCCTGGCGCCGATGGCCGCGGCGCCAGCAGTGGGCGCCCCTCCGGCCGCAGGCCCTGCCGCTGGGGCTGCCCCAGCCGCCGCCCCGCCGGGCGCCTTGGCTGGAGCACCCGCTGCGCCGGGGCTGGGCGCGGGCGGCCTGGCGAACGCCCTCGCAGCGGTTGCGGCAGCCCCAGGTGGCGACGCGAGGATGCAGGCAGTCACCCTGGATCCACAGGGGGTTCGCTACATTGACTTCAGGGCTGCGGTGCTGCGTATGCACGAGTTGCAGTGGGCCGACTGGCCCCTCAAGGGCCCGCGTACTCTGCTGTGTGTGCTGAACTATATATGCCGCAATGGAGGTACGCCGCTCGGACGGCATCTGAAGTGGAAGGCCGAGGCGTCGACGTGCATCTTCTGTGCTGCCGGCTGCTCGAGTACAGCGTGGTGTATGATCAGGTTCATGCGACGAATTTGGCCTCCATGGAGTTGGTCGGCCGCACCTTGCAGACCCAGGAGGAGCTCTACCGAGACAGGTTTGCGCCGTCCTCCGAGCACGGCAACGACGCTGCCCTGCTCTCGGGCGTCCAGGACGCCGGCGGCAGCATCTGCATGGCACCTGCGCTTCGCGACTGGCTAGCGGCCGAGAAGTCTCGCGAGGCCGCCATCGCCAAGGAGAGGCGCAAGGCGCGGGAGGAGCGTGCGATGGCTGCTGGGACTGGCGCTGCTGGTTCGGGCGGTGGTGACGGGCGCGGCGGCCGCGGTCGTGGCGGTCGCGCCCGTGGACGTCGAGGCCGCGGGGGCGGCGGAGCCCCCAGCGGGGGTGCCTGAGACGAGCCGGGGGGGGGGGGCAGATGGGCCAGCCCCTCCCTGGGACAGCAGTGCGGCTCAGACCGCGGGCCCTCGGCCGCTGGGAGCCGGTCGCCAGCGCGACATCTTCCCGCTGCCGATCTCGCCGGCTGCAGCTCCGCGAGGGGTGGGGCCTGTCGGCCGCCGCTCAGCACGGCGCGGCGGTCTTCGAGCCCATCGTGAGGACCGCGTGCGGGCCGCCACCAATGCACTGAATTCACTCTATGGCTTTGAGTCCTCGCCCACTGCTCCGGCACATGAGGGGCAGCGCCAAACCATCGTGCGTGCACATCGAGAACAGCATCAGGGAGCTGGGATCACCGCCGCCCGAGTTCACCGACAACCGTGCTGCTCAAGACGGAGCCCTCCGCGAGCTCCTCTCCTGCGCCAACCTGTACGGGTCTGGCGCCGCCTCGCCATCTCCATGCGTCCGCGATCGAGTCGCATGGCCCGCTGGTAGTGCTGCGCCCGTCGACCTGATCGACCTTGCGCAGCCTCAGGACAGGGCATGGCTGGAGGGATGGCGGAGCCATATGCTTCGAGATCGGCGCGCCGCCGAGGCCCTGGCGCAGGCTGCCTGCCCACGCGGGCCTTGCTGCGACCCGAGCCTGGTTCGTGATGCGAGTATCTACGGCGAGTTGTTGATTCAGATGTACCAGAGGCAGATGGTCACCTTCGTGGGGGGACAACGGCCCCCCGCACTCCGTCTGCTTCTTTTTCGTCCCCAAGAAGTCGGGGGCCCTCCGAATCATCTTCGACACGAGGGCCGCCAACTGCAAGTTTTTGGGATTCACCAGCTACCAGGCTTCCTTCGGCTTCGTCGTTTGGGTCCATCGAGGCCCCTGCAAATGGCATGTTCATCTCAACGTGCGACCTGGAGTGCGCTTTGTACCACATGCGGCTGCCCTGCGGGATGGAGTCCATGTTTACCTTACCTTCTATCTCTGTGGCCATGCTACAGGAGATGGGCATGATCGACCGGGACTTCGATCCGTCCGCGCGCGTGACGCCCATGGTCACCGTTCTCCCGATGGGCTTCTCGTGGGCGCTGCACTTCTGCCAGTCTGCAGCGCGCGCAGTCCTAGCTGCGAGCGGACGTGAGGGGGTCATGACCGCGCTGGACGGCCAGCCGGGCGTTGTGGCCACGGACCCCGTCACCGTTGGCGTCGGCGCCTACGTCGACAACATCTTGGCGTTCGGCGCTGACATGAGCGCGGTCGACCGGGTCATGGCGCAGCTTGTGTCGGCCTTTCGCGCCCCTGGGATACCCGTGCACGAGATCGAGCCTGCCGCCTTGGACGCGGACTTCTTGGGTCTCAGCCTGAAGCACGGAAGGTTTTTGCGCATCAAGCCTCGTAACATCTGGCGGCTGCACGCGGCGATCTCTGGGCTTCTTCGCCGAGGCTGGTGCAGTGGCGACATGATGCGGGCAGTGCTGGGGCACGTCACCTGGTCATCGATGATACGCCGCGAGGCCCTCGCAGTTCTCCATAGCGTTTACAGCTTCGTGGCGGCTTGCGGCGAGAGGCAGGGCAGGATATGGCCGTCGGCGGCGAAGGAGCTGGTCGCTATTCGAGACCTGCTTCCTCTCTTGTCATGCGACCTCGCCTCGAGCTGGCATCGCACGATGACTGCCAGCGATGCCTCTCCTTTCGGGCTCGGGGTGATGCGCCGCCGCGCCCCGCGCCCCGCCTGTGCCGCCATTGGCCGTTGTTCAGAGAGGTGGAGGTTCAAAGTTGAGGGCGGGCACCAGGCCCGCCTTCGGTCACTGCGAGAGGGCGGTCTAGACCAGCTCAGCCCTGTGCGAGAAAATGCCGCCATTGCTGACTGTCATCCTACCTCGGAGCGATTGAAGCCAGACATCCAACATGACAGCCCTGCGGGTTTCCCTGCATGTCCGCCGCTGTCGGGCACGCTCAAGGACCGCTGTGATCGGCTAGCCCGACACGAGGACCCTCGCCGGAAGCTCATGGGCCTGCGCGTGGACCCTCGCGCGGAGCTCGCATGCCAGCACGAGGACCCCTACTACTCCATGGGCCAGCACGGGGACCCCTACGAGGAGCTCATGGGGGTCAACGAGGTGCTCGCTCAGCCTCCCAGTGGCGCCTCTTGGGTTCATAATGCTGCGGTCTTGGGCGACCGTTGGGAGATGGACGAGACCCCTGGTCATATTACTCGGGAGGGCGCTTGGAGCTCGGTATCAGCCCAGTCGGTCTCCACGGGGGCCAACATACTCTACCTGGAGGGGGGGGCGCTGGTCACATCGTATCGGCATCAGCTCCGCAGTCTGGGCGCTCATGGGGCTCGCTTGGTGGCACTCGTCGACAACCTCCCGCTAGCTCTCGCTTGCGCGAAGGGGAGGGCTCGGTCATTACATTTGAGGTCGTGCCTGAACCAGTTGTGTGCTTTGTCGCTCGCCACGGGCTCGAAGCTCTTCGTGCGCTGGATTGCCTCAGAGCGTAGCCCAGCTGATGCCCTCAGCCGAGGGAAGCTCGGCTGGTTCAACGACCCGTCAGCTCAGCCATGCGAGGGCCCGCCATGGGCGCCGCGGTACTCGCGCTGCTCTTCGGGCCCCTGCTCGAGGTGCGGGCCGCGCCGCGGCGGACGGGGCCTGCGCCCTCAGCCCGGACGCGCCACCGCGCGAAGCTGGCGTCGGCTGCGGCACGCGGGCGGACGCTTGCGGGCTCCCTGGCGCTCCTGGAGCAGCTGGCGGCGCGGCCGACCGCGGAGGGCCTATCGCCAGCTCCTGCAGACGTTCGTCGCGTACTGCTCAGACCGCCGCCGGGACTGGGGGAACCTGAGCGAGCTAGACAACCTGCTCGCCGAGTACTTCACCTCGCGGTGCATCTCGGGGGCGGCGGCGAGCGTCGGGTCGCAGACGGTCGCGGCGCTGGCTCATTTCATTCCCGGTCTCCCGAGGCAGGTGAGTTCGCTCCTGCCCCACGCCTTTCGAGCGATGCAGGCGTGGCGGAGACGGACCCCAACCCTCACTCGGTTGCCGATCCTTCGGGCGGTCATGTTCGCGCTGGCTGGCGTCATGATTGCGCGGCAGCAAGCGCCCATGGCGGCGCGGCTGGCGATCGCGTTCTCGGCGTACCTCAGGCCCGCCGAGGCTCGGCGACTCACGGCGGACAGCATCGCACAGCCGTCAGCTCTGGCAGGGGCAGCATACCAGTTTTGGGGCCTGCTGCTGGGCCCGGCGGACCGCGGTCAGGCAGGCAAGACGGGCTCCTTCGACGAGTCTATCCTCTTCGACCTCGACCTGTACCTGGTACCAGTGCTCATGGCCCTCCGTTGCAGAGGGGGTCCAGGGACACCGCTGTGGAGCTTCTCCCTCTCAGAGCTGAACAGGATGTTCGCTCTGGCAGCTGCGGCGCTGGGGATATCCCAGTTGCGGCCTCGCCTGTGCGGCATGCGCCACGGCGGAGTGAGCAACGATTTGCTGACCCAGCGGAGATCGCAAGAACAAGTCTACCGACGAGAGCGCTGGGCTGCGCCATCGTCAATGAGACGGCACGCCAAAGAGACGGCCTTCTTGCGCGAGCTGCAGGGGGTCCACCCAGACGTGTGCGCCTTCGGCGACTTGATCGCGCAGCACTTTTGCCTTCTGGTCGAGAAGGGCTTCCTCGGCGCCGGGCTGCAGCAGCTCATCCCAGCCGGCCTGGCGACCTCGGTCCTGTCCGGGCTAGGCAGCAAGCCCAGGCGGGTGAGGCGGCGACCGCCGGGCCGCGCCTGAGCGCGGCCAGCCCTTCGGGCGGGCCCGCTGGCGTCATCGCCGGGCGGGCCCAGCCGCCCTTGCGGAGCTCGGGGCGTGCCGATCACCTGCGGCGACGTTTTAGAGCTGCCGTCAGCCGCGTCTCCTGGCGCCGGCGGCGCGTCGTGCTGGAGCTCTTCAGCGGGGGCGGGCATTTCACGGCAGCCGCCCGCCGACTGGGCCTCTCGGCGCTCGCCTTGGACGTGCGACATTCGCCGCTGGAAGACCACCTCTGCCGTGACTTCGAACGGGTAGTGACCGGCTGGCTCCGCAGCCGCGCAGTCGCGGCAGTCTTCCTCGGCACGCCGCGCACGACGTGGTCACGGGCCCTTCGGGAGCCGCTCAGGACACGCCCCCAGGCCATGGGCATCGACAGCCTCTTGACCTCTGAGGCCTTGAGGTTGGCCGCAGGCAGCGCTTCCTTCTATTTCACATGCCGCATCACCCGTTTGTGTTGCATGCTTAACATACCCGTGCTACTTGAAAATCCCGCTAGCTCTTTGATGTGGCATGCCAAGCCGCTTGCGTCCCTCATTATTTCAAAGAACGCCCGCGCGTGCGATTTTGATCAATGCCAATTCGGGACCTCCTGGCAAAAGCGCACCAGGATCGTGGCTTGGCAAACAGGGCCGCTTTTTGGGCTTGATCGGCTCTGTCAGGGCCGCAGGGGGATTTGCTCTCGCACCGGCAACAGGCACGCAATTCTCATTGGCCAGGCCTCTGAGGGCTGTAAATACACCGCGCTGGCTGCCGCCTACCCCGCTGGACCCTGCACGGTGTTGGCTAAAATTGTCAGGGGCGCTGCGTTGCAAAGGCCTAGGCAGGCCATGGCAGACTTAATATGCAAGTCGCCGTCTTAATCTCTTCGAACTGCCTTATACAATTTTTCAGCCCTGTCGCTACAGCTCCCTGGCCAGCTCTTCCGCATGGGGTTTGGGACCTCATCTGTATGTGCCTCGCTTGCTACACGTTTCGGTGGTCAATGCCTGTACCTCTCGTCCCGGCAGTCCATCTTGCCGGCGCCTGGCTCGTGCTTCACACATATGATGAAGAAGAAGCGGGTGCCCATCGTCGGTCACGTCGGTTGCTGTCATCATTTCTGTTCTGGCACTCGTTGAATCAGGGCGGGCTGGGCAGTTTTCACAACGTAATGCAGAGCCCTGGGTTGAGAGTGCCGCACTTCCGAATGCCAGCCCGTGCTTGCCGCTGGCATCTGTGCTCAAGTGCACCCACCCACATGCCGCCCTCACTTGAATCCTTTGATTTCGTCCCCCTTCTTTGGGACCTCATCTGTATGTGCCTCGCTTGCTACACGTTTCGGTGGTCAATGCTTGTACCTCTCGTCCCGGCAGTCCATCTTGCCGGCGCCTGGCTCGTGCTTCACACATATGATGAAGAAGAAGCGGGTGCCCATCGTCGGTCACGTCGGTTGCTGTCATCATTTCTGTTCTGGCACTCCTTGAAGCAGGGCGGGCTATATATATATATATATATATATATATATATATATATGTATCTGTGTGTGTGTGATCCTTGTTCTGGCACAGCTGGGGTTCCTCTTTTGGCCTCCTTGGGCAGTCTTGCGGGCCTCTTGGGCCGTCTCGTGGCCAGCTTGAGGCGTCTTGGGGCCGTCCTGTGCTGGCTTGGAGGCACCCCCATGCCATCTTGGCGGCCTGGATTGCCCGCCTCGGCCGCCTTGGAAGCTCGGGGGCGCGGGCCCACAGCCTCTCACGACAACGCGTCGTCAGGGACGCGGGCCTTTCTTTTTCTACACGGGATCGTGGCCTCGGAAGCGCGGCCCGTCGTTTCTGTTCGGGTGTTGCTAGAAGTACCCCTGGCCCAAGGTACCCCCAGGATTCTCGGGGTGGCCCAGGCGGCCCCCAGGGCACCCCTCACGAGGCCCAGAGGGCCCCAGGGGCTTCAAAACGGAACGAAAATCTGGGGGCACCTTGGGCCAGGGGCACTTCTAGCAACACCCGATCTGTACAAGGGATCGTTGCTTCAGGGGTGCGGGCCCACTGGTGTTACGAGGGGTCGCGGCTTCGGGAGTGCAGGCCAGCGTTTCTCACAAGGAGGGGGGCGGGGGGGCAGCGCTGCATGCAGGTGGGCGCGAGTGGAAGGAGGCCCCCACCTTGAAGATTTACAGAACCTACCAGACAGCATTTTGGCGTTTCTGCATGCGTTTACGTGCCAGGGGGCACTGTGGCGAATACGGGCGCAACTTATGGGGTGCGATTACCGTCGACCCTCTTGAAGTCGTCAATTCCATCGCTCGCGCAAACATCCCGCCCTCCCACCCTCAACTCCTGTGGCAACATCCATTCGGCCGCGACTGCGGTTCTTGATTGGAGTTTGCTACCGTGTCTCTACGGCCGCGCTGGCGCGCGCGCACGCTCGCGCGCAGAGCGACTAGCTAGTCTGGCGCAACTGATGCGTCCGCGATGGCACTAACCGATCGGAATTCCACAGCGCGTTTTCAATACCGCGATGGCACGCGGGCGCTTCAGTGCGTGTCGGCGACTCGGGCGGGCGCGATATCAGGATGACGTCGGCAACACATGACGATGAAAACGGCGAGGCCAAGGACGGTGCCAAGGCTGGTGACGACGATGACGATGACGATGATGATGATGATGATGATGATGATGATGATGATGATGATGATGATGATGATGATGATGATGATGATGATTATGATGGTGTCCATGTGTCGGTGACGAAGGTGATTGGCTGATGATGGCTGATGATGGCGGCAACGCCAGCGCCTGACGATGACGATAACGGCGGTGATGCGGCGGCGCTGATGAGGGGGATGGCGAGGAAGTGCGCGCGCGGGGACATGCCAGGAGCCTCATTTTTCCGAGAAGCAGTTTGATTATCATATGTATGATGTGTTTTTCTTAAAGTTCCTTTGATGTGAGGGTGATGGTGAGGAAGTGCGCGCGCGGACATGCAAGGAGCCTTGTTTTTTCAGAGAAGCATGTTGGTTCTCATAGGTCTGATCTTTTATGTTTCGAACACAAATGATTCAAAAAAGGAGCAGGAGATGGGTGCGGACCTCGATCATGTACATAACTCGCCTCGCCAAGCGTGCTGGCAATGTACTAACAGTCCGTCGCATGCCTGTCCTGCGAACGTTGCCGAAACGCAACGTTCGCAAACAAAAAAAAGAAGTGGTTCAATAAAGGTTTCGACACGCGCGCGTGGTGGCGCGTGCGTGTGGCCAGCATGGAATCATCGTGTGTCCTTGCGGCCGGTGCCGCCGACCCTGTAGTCGCGGCCTCCTGCGGGACCCGGGGGGCCCCCTCCCCTGACTTTCCAGGAGGGCTAAAAAATAGCACGCGACCTAAAATTTTATCCCAGAGCTATTCTACGTCTTGGTTTAAGGCTGTTTCGTTTCGTTTTTTAGGTTTTTAGGCCTCCCGTGCTCAAAAATAGCTCTCTGGAAGGTCAGGGTCCTGGGACCCCAGGGCCACCGCCGAGGCCTGGCCGGGGGCCAGGCCCAGGGCCAGGGCCGGCCCCCTCCCACATGTGGAGCCCCTCCCTGTCACCCTTGTCCAGAGGTGGGACCCCCCTGGGGCCCGCCCGGACCCCCGGGCGGCGGCATACTGACCCGGGACAGGGAAGGGAAACAGGGAAGGGAGTCGACTGAACTACGGCGTTTCTTTTTTCGGTTCTTTCCTAAATTTACTTGGGCCTGGCGACGACGACGGAGACGACGACAGCGTCTCACACACGCTGAAGAGTCGGCAGATTTGATTCGGGATCGTGTGCTGGGCGCGTGCTGGGTCAACGCGGATGCACCGCGTAGTGAGATTTGAGTTCGTTTTCTGCATGGGATTGCTAAATTCAAGAGGGTGTCGTATAATTTCAGCAATTGGGCATTTTGGCGGAACTGGTAGGTTGGGTATGGCGTCGGCATGTGCGCGCATGGTTAGTTGTTGTTTCAAGTTTTTGTTTTTGGACATGTCATCTGACAGGGGTGAGATAAAGTGTCGGTATCGTTTGGCTCGGGATGGAATGTTCCATATTGAGGATGTGCGATGGGGCAGGGTCGTATGTACATTGTATTCTCCCAGGGTGTGTCGATGACTCCGTCGGGGACGGTGGTCGACTCTATCCTTCTTTTGCAAGGAGAATCTATGCGATGGAAACGCCAGCCAGTGCACGAGGAGCCCTTCTTCTCCACTTTCTCCTCCTCGCCGTCCTCCTCCTCCTCCTCCTTCTCTTCCTCTTCCTCTTCCTCTTTTTCCTCGTCCCCCACAGAATTCGACGCTTTGCATATTTTTCTTCCTCTTCATCATCCTAAGGCGCAGGTTGCAGACGGTGCTATACTTAGGTACTGGCGCCCTCGATCCCCCTCTTCCCCGCTTGCGCCGGGGGAAGGCAAGAGAAAGCAAGAGGCTAAGAGGGGAAGCAAGGGAACTACCGAACGGCGGGTCTCCTCCTCTTTCTCCTCCTCCTCCTCCTCAACCTAGTACCTCCTTCTCGTCCTCCCTCTCCTCCTCCTCCTCCGCCTCCTCCTCCTCCTCTTCCTCCTGATCCTCTTCCTCCTCCTCCTCCTCCTCCTCCACTGTGTACGCTCCACCTCCTTCTCCTCCCCCTCCTTCCTCCCCTCCCTGGGAACGACGCTGACCGACCGACCATTCCGACCCGCGGCGGTGGCGTTGCCGACGAGGCAGAAGGTCGCGCAGGAAGACGTCGAGATGTCGAAGTTCTGGGAGGATTCCTTGTGGGGGCTGGCCAGGCGGCGGGACGGCAGGACGGGGAGCAACAGAGGAGGACGATGCATAGGAAGAGGAATAGGAATGAGTGGAGGGGGAAGACGAGGAGGAGGAGGCGGAGGAGGAGTGGGATGTTGAGGATGACAATGATGATGCTGCTGCTGATGATGATGGCGATGATGGTGATGCTGCTGCTGATGATGATGGTGCTGATGACGATGCTGATGCTGCTGATGATGATGGTAATGGTGCTGGTGCTGATGATGCTGATGCTGTTAATGATGATGATGCTGATGATGACGATGGTGGTGATGATGATGATGCTGATGAAGATGTTGATGCTGATGATGCTGCTGGTGATGATGATGATGATGATGATGATGATGCTGACGATTGTAATGATGCTGATGATACTGATGATGATGATGCTGATGATGATGACGACGATGATGATGCTGATGATGCTGCTGATGATGATGATGCTGATGATGATGATCATCATGATGAGGATGAGGAGGACGATGATGATGGTGATGCTGCTGCTGATGATGATGATCTTGATGCTGTTGATGATGTATGAATGTATTGATGAGGATGCTGATGCTGATGCTGATGCAAATGCTGATGCTAATGCTGCTGATGATGCTGATGCAGATGCTGATGCTGATGCTGATGCTGCTGCTGCTGATGGTGATGATGCTGATGATGATGACGATGGCGATGACGATGACGATGAGGATGCGGTCCTCCGAAGTGGAGTGTGACGATGATGATGACGATGACGATGACGTGCCGTAACGGGTGGGCCGCCCTGCATGGAGGCAGCGCGGGCCTGGACCCGCGTGGCCTGGCCTCGGGAGCGCATCATATCCGCTCGCTTTTGCGATGCTCCGAGGCCCTGGTCTTTGAGGATGTCCTTGCAGGGACCGCCTCCCGTGGAGCTATTGATTAATTAGGCGATTGATTGATTGATTGATTGATTGATTTAATGATTGATGATGATGATGACGATGATGATGCTGATGATGATGCTGATGATGATGATGCTGATGATGATGATGATGGTGGTGATGATGATGCTGTTGATGATGATGATGATGGTGCTGCTGCTGCTGATGATGATGATGCTGATGCTCATCATGATCATGACCACGATGCTGGTGATAATGGATGGTGGATATGCTAACGGTGATGCTGATGATGATGACGACGATGATGATGCTGATTCTGGTACTGGTGGTGATAGTGATGATGACGATGCTGGTCATAATGCTGTTGCTGTTGTTGATGGTGATAAGAGGGAGGAGGAGGAGGAGGAGGAGGAGGAGGAGAGGAGGAGGAGGAGGAGGAGGAGGAGGAGGAGGAGGAGGAGGAGGAGGAGGAGGAGGAGGAGGGGAGGAGGAGGAGAGGAGGAGGAGGAGGAGGAGGAGGAGGAGGAGGAGGAGGAGGAGGAGGAGGAGGAGGAGGAGGAGGGAGGGAGGAGGAGGAGGAGGAGGAGGAGGAGGGAGGAGGAGGAGGAGGAGGAGGAGAGGAGGAGAGAGGAGGAGGAGGAGGAGGAGGAGGAGAGGAGGAGGAGGAGGAGGAGGGAGGAGGAGGAGGAGGAGGAGGAGGAGGAGGAGGAGGAGGAGAGAGGAGGAGGAGGAGGAGGAGGAGGAGGAGGAGGAGGAAGAGGAGAGAGGACAGAGGAGAGAGCAGCTGCAGCACAGCCCTCCCGTCCCCAGTCGCCTCACCGGAAGTTCTTACTGGTCACAGGTCACCACGAGTTCCTGCACTGAATCCTGGACGCTGCGGGAAGCGTCCCCGTTCACAGAAGAATGCCCCGTGGGCCTGCCATTCAGGGGAGACCCGTTCTGTAGCGGGACCGCCTTCCATTTTTTCACAGCTGAAAACAATACGAGGAGGCAGGGTCATAAAGCTCACGGGGATGTCAAACCAGTGCTCCCGTTTGAAAGTGGTGTGCACTCCGTCCATGTATGTGCTGCACACTGGCACAGATCTTGTCCCTGAGCTCGAGGAAGTCTCAAGCGATATCCCTGGTCTGCCACTCGCAGAAGGAGGGCAGGGGGAGAAGGGGATTCCTCATATCATCACCCCTGCTGCTTAGAAGCCGCGGGCCTCCTCTAGATGTGCGGGGCCAGTGCCTGCTAAGAAGCAGCCTTCTTCCAACGAGGGTTTCCCCCTCCCTCTACCCCCGTCGGCGCGCCGCCAACATGGGGCCGCCCTCCACCCGGGTGCCTTTTGCGATGATCTCGGGCGATCGACGCACGCGAACGTCTCGCGCGGGAACCCCATGCCGAGAAGGAGCAGCCCTCCATCCGTGCAGCCGCTTCTTGGGCACAAGTGTCTACGTCTGTTTGAAGACTGGTGTGCGCAGCGCTAGATCGAGAGCCCCATTTTGAAGTCGAGCTCCCCTACAAGCTTTCGCCCGCAAGACTTCGTGGAAGAGGAGTGCTCGCGGCGCGAAGGCGAGGGCCGCACTTTGGTGCCACGGTGGAAGCCCCCAGCCCTCCACCTTTGCAGCCGCTGTCTTTCGAAACTGATGGGCCTGTTCTCCACCACCACCACCATAAGTTGGAGTGTGAGGGGGTCTTCCTCCTCCTCCTTCTCTTTCTCCTCCTCCTCCTCTTCGTCCACCTCCTTCCCCCCATCCAACTTATGGTGATGGTGGTGGTGGAACACAGGCCCATCAAAAACGAGCGTTCGCGGCGCTCCGGCGAGGGCCGCACGTTGGAAGCGACCAGCCCCAGGCCTTTGCGAGATCTCGCGGCGACCAGAATCGGGGGCGGCAAAGAGGGGGATGATGACTGGGGGGGGTGGATATCATGGCGGGGGCCATGGCGCCTCTTCTTATTTCATTACGTCCCCGCCCCCCCCTGGGCCGCGCACATGCCGCCGGCCATGATTTGCACCCACCCCCCTCTTGGACGCCCCCCTCTTGGACGCTCCCGACAGAAGTGGCCCAGAGCCTCCCGCCGTGATCTCTCTACGCCGAGGGGAGGCCCCGTCGTGATCTCCGCGCGGCGCGAGGAGGCCTGGGCGTGAAGCAGGTTTGCTTCGTGTCGACCGGGCGGCGACCCCCCAGCGCAGGCGCTCAAGTTTGAGCGCTGCCAGTGGCCCGGAATCGGCCAACATGGAGCGACCTGGCGATCGAAGGGCCGTCGATCGATCAAGGCTGAACGATCCACGCGGCATCAGAAGCCAACGCCGAAGTCGTCACGGCACGAGCCTGCGTGAGGAGGACAAAGAGGACAAAGAGGACAAAGAGGACGGAGAGGAGGAAGAGGCAGGGACGAGGAGGAGGACCACGGCGACGACGATTACAACGACAGCAACGGCCACGACGGGATGGGGGCCCAGGAGCGGGAGTGTTGGCCCGCTTTCCCCTCCTTTCCCCAGACAGTCAACGATCTATTTTCTAATCCGCGCCAGCAGCAGTGCCGACCCCTGCTCCTTGAGTAGTTTCTCGCCTCGGATCCATTTTTCATGGCCCCAGGGCCCGAGAAGGAGCCCCCAGAGGTTGAGATCGAGAAAGCACGCTCGCATTGAGACAATCATTTCGTCCAAGATCCGGGGAGGGTGCGCCCTCTACACTCTTGTTTACCAACGACTTGCAAGCATACTCGCCGGTCGTTGAAAGTAGGTATTCTGGATTCCCAGATCCCAATCTACTTCAAGCGCCTTCCTACTTCAAGAATCGGCATGGTTTTGCTATGTTTTGTTATTCTCTGGGAGGACCTGGACCCAATTCACTATATCCGCCTTCCTACTTCATGTTTCGACCTACTTCTTCCGACCGACGTGTACTGTGCCAGCCCCCTCGGACTGAGCATGCCAACTTCGATGAGGCCCTTCGTGCCCGGGGACGCACGCCAGCAAGGCGCCCTGATGGCTTCCGCAACGTGCCACTGCATGGCGACACTCGGCCAACAAACGAGGGGTCCAGCGCCGTTCCAAGATATCCGCGCCGAGCTCCGACAGCTTAAAGTGGAAACCCGTGCCAAGAAACACCCTCCATTGTGCCCTGGGTCTCTTGGATTCCGATGGCTTTGCGAAGGGAAGCGTGACATTCCCATACCCACAACGGGTTGGGTTTCTCGGGGAAGGTTTCTTGTGGTCGAGCTCCTACTGTATCGACTAGATGTCAGAGTGACCTTTCGCCGGAGTGACCTTCTGGTGCGGGCAGAGATGGGCCCTCAGATGGCTGAAGACGAAGCGGCAGCAGCGGCTTGCGCGCCCAGGCTTGGTCTCCCCGCGCCCCCCAGAAAGCCGCGCACCAAAGGCCACTCTTACCCAGGGTCACTCCTTGCGTGTAGCCGGCTGTATGCTTCTGACATGCTGTTTTTCGGCCACGCGCAGAGGGGGGTGGGGTTAGGGGGGACGGCTTCTTAGAAGCATCCCTGCTTCTTAGAAGGCACGGGCCTTCTCTATACATGTGAGGCCAGCGCCTTCTAAGAAGCAGCCCCCCTTCGAAGCCTTCCCCCCCCCCCCCCCCCTCTGCGCGCCGCTAATACTTGGCACTGTGAGCACGGGCGCTATGGACTCGGCATGAGGCTCAGGCCGAGCAGGCGCGCCTAGGCACGCCGGGCCACCGCGCGCGGGCGGGCCCGGGGAGGCCAGGGAGCAGAGCCCCTGGAGTCCAGCACCTGGGGTCAACCAGGGACTGGGGCACTCTCAGGCAGGCCCCCAGGATGGACACCGATCCAGGAGGCCCGTTTCCACGCAGATCACCCAGGGGTCAGAGTGCGAAGTGTTTGTGAGCTCCTTGTGGCTTGAGACACAGGCCCCCTGCGGCCTTATCCTTATCCTTATGCTCCTCCTCCTCCTCCGTTTCCTCCTCCTCCTCCTCCTCCTCCTCCATTCCTTTGCCTTATACATAACTTCTCCCTGTCGCACCCCGAGGCCAGTTGTTGAGGCGGGCCGGGCGTTTCGCCTGAGACTTCCTCGTCATGTATGACTCTGAAGCTTAAAAGTTGCCAGCTTCACAGATGGACGGCGGGTGGTTTTCAGCACGTGGCTCTCGCAGTACAGTCGGGGCCCTGAATAAGGAACCCTTTTCGTTGGGGAGGGGCTCCGCGTTCCTTAAGTGTTTCACAGCTTGCCTCAGGCTTTCCTTGTGTTTTTCCACAGGAGATCGAAGGTTAACTTATGGAAACAAAGGGGCCTCGTTCCTTATTTAGGGTTCCTTAGGTCAACGCCCCGACTGTAGCGCCGCACACATTCGTTCGAAAACATTGCAAGAGCTTCACGGATTGAGGATCACCCGTTTTCGAAATGTGGCTCTCGCCTTAGCGTCGCCCGCATTCGTTCTAAACACGTGCAAGAGTTTCACATATTGAGGGCGGGTCCGTTTCAAAGTGTGGCTCTCGCCTTAGCGCCGCGTACATTCGTTCATACAAATTGCAAGACTTTCACGACTTCCCGCGATCATCGTACCAGAAATGGCGTTTTGGAAGGATTCAAGATTTTGCGGGTGCAACAGTTACGTTGGTTCGCGGTGTTGGAATCCCAAGAATGGCGTTCTGGCACGATCCAGGATCGTCAAGGCGCAACAGTCAGGATGGTCCGTGGCGTTGGAACCCCGAGAACAATGTTTTGGCATGCTTCGGGGTCTTCAAACGGTTGTCTTTCCAACGAAGCAGATCCCTTAATGGACATGAGCCGTTGTAGGGGACTATGAAGAGGGAGCTTGGAGCGAGGGTGTATTCCAACATCGTTGATGGCTCTTGGGTTTACACTGGTCCTCCTCCTCCTCCTCCTCCTCCTCCTCCTGCTGCTCCTCCTCCTCCTCCTGCTGCTCCTCCTCCTCCCTTCTCTCCCCCGAGGAGACGCTCGGGGACATCGACGAGAGGCCGCTCCCTCCCACCGCCCCCGGCGCGCGGCTGGCGCAGGTGCCTCGCTCGCCGCTGCCCCGGGCCCTTGGGCAGCGGGGCCCGGGTTCCGAGGGCCTGCAGGGCCTCGGGGGCTTCGAGGGGGCCTTGAAAAGGCCTCGAGGGGGCCTCGAGGGAGCTTTAAGGGTGCCTCGAGGGAGCTTTGGGGGTGTGGTGTGTCTCCTCTTCCCTCCACCCCTCTTTGTAATTGCATGTGTTCCCGTATCAGCCTTTAAGGCTTAGTGCCCGCTTGCGGCGGGATGAGAGTGACTCCTCGGGCTCCCGAGGCGTAGCTACTGAAAACGGAGTGTCCCCCTCTCCCACCTTGTTGATTTCATGCCCGACGACTCCACTAACAATGGTAGCCGGAGCGTGGATGCAGCGGGCTCGGAGGGGCAGGCACAGACGCCAGGAGCAGCGTCCAGATCCCAGGAGGAACCCGCCGCACGTGACGGGCCACGAGAAGGAGGCTGGGAGGACATTCCGACACCAGAGAGACCGGCGCGGAGCGCGCAGGGGACCGAGCAGGCAGACGACTGGTGGAAGGACGGCTGGCGCTGGGCGCAGGACCAGTGGACAGCAGGATGGTGGAGTGGCGCATGGAGCAGCTGGTGGCACAGCGACCGAGACGACGACCAGGGGATCAAGTGGAGGGGCCAGCCTGAGAGGTCCAAGGATTTCTCGGCTCCGCCATCATTCCCAGGCCTCGAGCATGTGGACTTGTATGCGGCCAACCTGCGCTCGTGGGCAAAGCGCACAGGAGTTCTTCCTGAACGCCAGGCCGCGAAGATCATCGAGGGGTTCTCGATCGAGCTGCAAGGGAAGTTCAAGCTGGTGCGCTCGGAGATGGATGAGGCAGACGGCATCGAGAATCTTATCGGTCATCTGCGATTGTTGAATGGAGAGCGCCCCGGCGACAAAGATAGGGAAGCACAGGGAGCAGCCCTCTTCGACGTGCAGATTCGGAAGGGTGAGAGTTTGACGAATTTTATTTTGAGAAGGGACGAGCAGCTGGCGGCGGCCGAGCGCGTGGGCCTCTCGCTGCCAGACAACGTGAAGGCCAGGTTCTACGAAGAGGGCGCCCAGCTGAGCACGCAGAACCGCATCAACCTGAAGACGCTGATGCAGGGTGACGAGTCAGCCTCGGCGACGAGGAAGGCGATTCTGGCCATGGACGTGTCCGACAAGACGATGCTGCCCGGCCAGTCACGGCCCACCGGATCCAGGAGCTACCCGGTACTAGAAGAGTGCGAGGACGAGGCCGGCCGATCGGATGAGGAGTATGATATCTTCGAGACGGAGTTTCCAGAAGATGAGGCCGAGATTTTCTTGACGACTCTGGAGGAAAAGGACTTGTACGAGGACGAGGCGTACCACGTGTACGCCGAGCTGGCGGCGACGAAGAGGCGCACATGGAAAGAGTCGAAGCAGTTGAAGGCAGCTAGAAAGGTAGACAGAGATTTCTTTGATCGCAAACGTGGTGACCATCCTCCTCCCCCTCGGCAGACGATTCGCAGAATTTCCAAGCAGGACTTGAAGAGGCGCACTCGTTGCACGAACTGTGGTGACAAGGGGCATTGGCGTGAAGATTGCAAAAAGCCGTACCGATCGAAGGCCGACAGGTTGAAGTCAGAGGGCTCTGGCAGGAAGACGACGACGGCTAGCGGCACGGCTCCCCGAGGATCGGAGGACTTCTACTTCTCGTTCGACTCGTTCGGCACCTCGACGCCCTCGTGGGCAAGTTTCGTGGAGCAGCTAGCGGAGGTGCTGGCAGAGGTCACCGAGAGCGACTCCTTCACGGGGCTCACGCTGAGAGACCTGGGCGACCATGCGCTCGTGGACACGGCGGCCGCACAGGCACTGATCGGTGAGCCAGATCTTCAGATACTTCGACGAGCATTCCAGCAGGAAGGTTTCAGGGTTCACGTCATCCGATGCGACGACCTGCCGAGCGCGAACGGAGTTGGAGGCAAGGTGAAGCCGGTGGCGAAGGCTCTCGTTCCCCTGAGCTTTCACAGGTGCGGGGTGCTCGAGTTCTTGGTGCTGCCACATTCCTGTCCTCCGTTGCTGCCGGCAGGCTTCTTGGAGTTCATGAACGCTCATATCGATCTTCAGAAGGACGAGATGACAGTCGGCAACGCTGAGCGTGTCAAGATCCAGATGACGAAGCTTCCGTCAGGACATCGGACGATATCGTTGATAGGCAGGGACCCGAGAGATTTCAAGCTAGACCCGGAGCTGGCCAAGAGGTTTCCGAGCTTCACGGTCGACAAGCCCGAAGGCGACTACTGGCAGGACCTCGGGGACAAGGTTCGACTGGTACACGTGCGCCCTCGGCGGACGATGGTCGACCCCCGCGCTCTGAAGGATCTTCCGAGGGCGCTGAGTGAGCTGACGGGCCAGATGACGACGTGCTGCCAGTTCAAGGACAAGAACGGCGTCAGCGTGGAGCACTACTTCGAGACCGACTGGAAGCACGACGACCTCATCGGCGCGATGCCTGACTACTGGATCGGCTACACGGAGTTCCTGGTGAGCGGCGAAGCGGCCTCTCAGGACGGGCGGGGCAGTTTGCCTGCATGCGCTCAGTCCCTCTCCTCCTCTCCCTCGTCCTCGGTGAGTGTGGAGGGTGTCTCGGGACCAACTTTCGTGGGCTGTCTTGGGAGTTCAGAAACCAGCGTCCTCTCCGTAGCTGCTCCCGGCTCAAGCTCATGTGCAAGCAACGATCCTACACGTTCCAGTGGTCCGACTCAGCTCTCCGTGCCAGGCCATGTCAGCGACAGGCGTCGAGAAGCAGCTCGGCCGCAAGAGCACGCCGGGCAGGGCTCGCACCGTGGGCTACCTCGTGGGGCGGTCGAGGGCCACGGTCAGGGGCGCGGAGAGCCAGAACCCAGTCCATCTGCCGGACGTTCCCGAGGACTCAGAGATCGAGGCCAATTGGGACATGACCCCGGATCCGTGGCACGACACCGAGCTCCAGCACGTCGACTACTCGGAGGTCGAGATGAGCGAGACCGAGAAGGAGCTTCTGGCGGAGGGGGGCTTTCTCTTCACGCCGGATCAGCAGGCCTGGAGGCGCTGGGCTCTCAAGCTTCTGATGATACTAAATTACTGCGTGGCCTCTCGCACGACGGCTTACCTCGCGCCTCTCGCGTCGCTCTCGACGGGGAAGCCAGACCCGGAGCTGTGCCACCACCCAGCGGAGCACCGCGAGCGGAGGTCGAACCAGTACGCGAGCTGGATCAGGTGCAGGCTCTGCCTGTCCAGGATCAGCTACCACGCCAAGACGAAGGAGGAGCAGATCGACGCCAAGGTCCAGAGGAAGGTCGATCAGGAACGCAAGAAGTGGGGCAAGGTCAGCGAGCAGAACACGATCAAGAGCAAGGTCAAGATGCAGCTGGAGGACGAGGGCCTGGTGGAGACGAGCGAGCAGGACTACCCAACGATGGTGGACCCTCGTCGCCAGTCTCGTCCGCTCTCCATCGAGTCAAAGTGCCCGCCCTGGAAGGCGCCGCCGGCGGGAGCACCGCCAGCCAGGAAGACCCCCGCTCCAGCAGCGGTCAAGGGCTCGCCGGCCAGGTCGCCTTTGGACCAGAACTCCCACGCCAGCCACAGCGACACGCTGACGCGTTTGCTTCAGGACCAGGAGGCCAACCGCCAGGAGATCATGGAGTTCATGCACGCTCAGAGGGCCTCGCAGGAGGCGACCGAGAGGAGCCTTCAGCAGACGACCGAGAACTTCAACGAGCTCATGCGGATGCTCAAGGGCACCCTGGGCGGCGGGTCCAGCGGCAGCGGCCAGCGCTAGACGAGGAGACGAGGACAGCCAGTTCGTGCGAGGCAGTCTGCGGTTCCAGCAGGCTCAGTTCTTCTCTTTCTCAGCCGGCTAGGCTGACCAGCGGCTCGAAGCCCGATGGCCTTAGGGCCTCGGACCGGGCTGGTAAAAAGGGCCTGTCATCATCGTCGTCATCGTCCATCCTAGAGGTTTCGAGTCTCGGTCCCGAGAAGATCCGGCAGCTTCGGGCCCTTCTTCCCGTTGGGGACGATCCCAGCAGCTGGACCGTCAAGAGCTTCAGAACCTGGTCCAGAGAGGGACCGAGAGAGGGTCTCCCGTGCACCTCTAAGATGCAGGGCTCCTGGGTCTGGGACCTGGCCTCTGGCAGGCCGGTCGGACTTGACGAAATTGCGAGGGTCATGGACTGGGAGTCGCGGCAGCCGAGTCGTTCGGAGAAGCTCGAATGGTTGGTATATCTGGCCATGAGGGCCTCAGGGTCTAGCGGCCCAGAGTGTCCATGGTCTGAGGTCCAGAGAGTCAGGGTCACCTCCTCAGCGTCCGGATCTCGGCCAGACGTCACCCTCGCGGACGTCCTGCGGGCCGGAGCCTCAGCAGCAGACCTCCAGAAGTCCCTCAAGGAACACCGAGCGAACGACCTCGACGTCACGATCTGGGTTTCGAAGGAACCAGCCGCCAGCTTAGATAGCGTCCCCGGGTCCTGGGCCATCTTGGATCGAGGCTCCCGCCTTAGCGTCCCGCTAGCGTCTCCCGAGGCCACCGTGCCTCGGAAAGTTAGGCAAGAAGCTCTTAGGACACTGATGGGCTCAGGGATCAGGTCAGGCAAACGAAAGCTAAGGAAGGCTCTGCGACATCTTCAGGTTCACGAGAACAGGACCCTTCTTTTGGAGCTTTTCTCCCCTCCCCGCGTCACGCTGGAGATCGAGCGTAGGGGGCATCTCGCCTCGCACGCGGTCGATCTCTCGACAGGTTGGGATCTTCGCCAGGCCTCTCAGAGGGCCAAGCTTTGGGAGGTCCTTGAGAAAGACGCACCTCTCGTCGTTCTGATGAGTCCCCCCTGTAAGGCTTTCAGTGTCGCGCGAGTGCCGAACTGGCACAAGATGAGTCAGGAAGAGAGAGCTCGAGTGGAGCGGGAGTGCTTGATGTACTGGGGTCTTTGCATCCAGGTCGCCATGTGCCAGATCCAGCACGGCCGATTCTTCTGGTTGGAAAACCCTCTAGGAGCCTTCTCCCAGCAGTTGAGTTCGACGCAGGAGCTTCTGAGACAGCCTGGGGTCGGGGCGGTCCGCGGGGACCAGTGTCGGTTCAACCTCAGGACCCTGGACGGAGAGTTGGCCATGAAGCCAACCAGGTTCATCTCCAACTGTCCTCCCTTGCTCCGGAGATGTTCTAAGATCTGCGAGGGGGGGCGCGTGCACTCTCAACTGGTGGGCGGGGCCAGGACGGCGGCGGCTCAGAACTACCCGCCGATGCTGGTGGCTGCCCTCGCTGACGGAGTCGAGCAGGCCGCGAGTGAGGCTTGGTTGCGCTCGAAGGCTGGTCAGGCCTTTTCTTTCCCAGCAGCCGCTGCCGTTGACGCAGCAGACCCTGATCCAGCGGATGTTGTCGAGGACAGTGACGAGGAAGAGCAAGAGACCCGGCCTTTAGGGGCCAGTCGTGAGCCCCCTCCCCCGTCTGAGGAAGTTTCGAAGGAAATGCAGAGCGAGATTTTGAAGGTCCACGTGAATCTAGGACACCCTCGACGGGAACAGTTCGTGCGGGCGCTCAAGGTTGCGAAAGCCAAGCCAGAGGTGATCCGCTGGGTCTCACGTCACTTCGAGTGTCCGACGTGCAAGGAGACTTCGCGCCCGGGTTGGAGACGCAAGGCCACCCTCCCCCGGACGTACAGGTTCAATAAATTGGTCGCGGCTGACTTGTTCTATATAAATGCTCTAGGCGCCACGCGGCCGATCCTCAACATCATAGATCACGGCAGCAACCTTCAGTCGTGCACGGTCTTGAAGGCAGCTACTGCCTCCGAGGTCTGGTCAGGATTCTTGCGCGCTTGGGTGCGCCCATTCGGGCTTCCGGAGACTGTCATGACAGACGGCGGGTCAGAATTCGAGAGCCAATTCAGCCGTAGCCTCGAACATCACGGAGTCTACCAGCACGTGTGCGACGCGGAGAGTCCGCACCAGAACGGGCGGTGCGAGAGGCACGGCGGTCTGGTCAAGGCCGCGCTCACGAGGGCTGCTCTGGGCGCGTCCCCGGGGACCCTGGAGGAAGTGGAGGACCTCTTGTGTGAGATTGTGGGGGCGAAGAACCGATACACTCACAGGGGGGGGTTTTCCCCCTTTCAGCTTGTGTTTGGCGAAAATCCCCGTCTCCCGCGCAGTTTGCTTTCAGACGACGCTTGCGACGAGGTCGGTGTGGGTGATGTGGTCCGGGGGGCCGTGGACACCGACGCACCAGCTGGGGCTTTCGCTCGCAAGCACGCTCTTCGGGAGGAAGCGAAGAAGGCCATTATGTCCCTGGATGTTCGTGATCGTCTCGTCGCCGCTTCGAAGTCTCGTCGACACATCGATGTCGCCTACCCCCCTGGCAGCTGGGTGTACGTGTGGCGCCGAGTTTCAGCCAAGGACCGGTCGGCCGATCTGGGCCGGAGCCGGTGGACTGGACCGGGCGCCGTTGTTTTTCAGCAGGGCACGACCATTTGGGTCGCGATGCGGTCTCGACTTTTAAAGTGCGGGCAGGAACAGGTGCGCTGGGCTACGAAGGAAGAAGCCTGGGGGGCCGAGTTGCTGGACGTTCCATCCTTCGATGCTCTTCGTCGGGATCTCCAGAATCCCGGGAAACGTGTGGGGGCCGTCGACGTGGAAGCTGAGGGGCCCCCTCCCCCCGAGGCGTGGGATCTTGCGGGCCCCCCAGAAAGCTCGGGCGAGGCGTCAGCTGAGCGGATCCCGGGGCCCCAGGCTCCTCCCCCTCCTGATGGTCCAGGACCAGGTCCCGCGCCGGAGGTGCCAGGATCGGAGCAGCCACCAGTTCCAGTCGATCAGGTGTCGACCGAGGGCCCCATCACCGTCTCTGACCCTCACACCTCCGACCTTCAGGTTCCCTCTCCTCGCTCTTCCTCTCCCTCCAGGCAGGTTTCGGACCCCGCGTCTAGCCAGATTCGACCAAGGCGTGGAATCGAGAGCCCTGATGATCCGGGTGCCGATCCCGAGTTAGGACCTCCCCCTCTTCAACGCCCTCGCCTGGAGGAGCCCTCCCCCCCTGCGCTGGCGAGGCCTGTGCTCACCCCAGTCGAGGATCTGCAGCCGGCTGGGGGCCGAGTGCGGACCATGATCCGCGAGCGGGAGGCCAAAGATCCCAGCGGCCGGACTCCCCGGCAGCTTCGCATGCTCGACGATGTTCCAGCGAGCATCCGTTTGACACGTTCAGGTGATGACGGCGCAGCGGCCGCGTCATCTGCTTCTGCACCGCGAGCTCGGTCTCGCACCCCTGAGTCCAGGGGGGCTCCTGTGCTGGGGCACGGAGGTGAGCCTGTCACCGGCACGGCTGAGCAAGCTGTGCGCCTGGCCGGTTTGGAGCACGTTCCTCCGGGGGATCGTTTTCTGAGTTCTTGGGAGACTGGACTGGACGGGGAAGTTGAGTCTGGCTGCGACGAAGACGGTCAAGAGGAGCTGTGGGAGGAAGTCTGCAGTTGGTTTGGCTGGGAACCGTCCTTTTGGTCCCAGGGAGGGAGCGACTGTTTTCCCTCAACGGCCGGAGTTTCGAGCGGGGAAGCTCCACCGAGCCGGCGAGGGGCCGAAGTTTCCCTCAAGAGCCTCTCGCATGCTGAGCGGGAGCTGTTCGTTTTTTCGGATGCGAAGGAGTGGCGAGCCATTATAGAGTCCGGGGCCGTCCGAATCGTCCCGGCCCAGGAGGCCTCGCTGATCCGTCGCCGCTTCCCGGACCGAGTTTTGGGGTCCCGGATGGTCCGACGTTTCAAGCCCCAGGAGGGGCTCGGGGCCGAGCCCATTGCTAAATCAAGATGGTGCGTGCAGGGTCACCACGACCCGGACAGCGACGAGCTTCAAGTATACTCTCCGACGCCACAGGCGGAGAGTATCATGTTGACGCTCCAGGCTGTGTGCTCGCTCGGGTGGGAGTTGGAGGTGGCGGATGCCAAGAACGCGTTTTGTCAGTCTAACAAGCTGGCCCGCCCCCGCGGCCAGATCTATTGTGAGCCTTGCCAAGGTCTCTCGCTCAACCCTGGCGAGCTTATAGAACTCATTTCGCCGGTGTACGGCCTTAACGATGCCCCCCTGCTGTGGCATCGCACGATCACGCAGTGGTTAGCTGAGGACGGATTCGAGAAAAGCCTCCTCGAGCCCTGCCTCTGGGTCAAGCGCTCGTCCCAGGGCGAGCCTCGCGCTCTGTGTTTGATCGAGGTCGACGATCTGATCGTATCGGCTCATCCCTCGGAGAAGGCTGGTCTCAAGACCAGGCTGCAATCGCGTTTCAAGTTTGGCAAGTGGAAATCCGGGGAATCCGACTTTGCGGGTCGACACCTGCGACAAGCAGGCAATCGGATCTATATGGATCAAGAAAAATACGTTTTGGAACAGCTAGCTGCTATGCCGCTTGCTAAGGAGCGTCGAGCTGTACCTGATGACCCCCTCACGCCCAGTGAGATCAAAGCGTATCGTACTATGGTAGCCCAGATCCAATGGTTAGGGAGAGAGAGCAGGCCCGACGTGGCCGCGTGTGCGTCGCTCCAGAGTGCTGCTCTCCCCTCTCCCCTCGTGTCGGATGCGGTTCTGTGCATCAAGGCTGTCAAGCATCTCAAGAGTACCGCCAGTCAGAAGGTGGTAATCTGGCCCCTTGACCCCTCGAGCATGACTTTCGTCACGGTGTCCGATGCTGGAGGTCCCGGGTCCGCTAGGCGTAACGGGGCCCAGGGAGGGTGGATGGTGTTAGCTGCCGATTCGAGTATCCGGCAGAACTGCCGGGCGCGTGTGTCTCTTCTTGCTTGGAGGTCGACTCGTCTCAAGCGTGTTGTTGCGTCCACAGGAGCGGCCGAGACGTTAAGTCTCTCAGCGGCTCTCGCCGAGGCCCAATGGCTGTCCATCATGTGGCGCGATCTCATATTTAAGGACGTGGTGCGTCCAGACTGGCATCTGTCGCAAGCTCCTTTTTCAGTCGTGCTCAGCAGAGATTGCACTTTGTCTGATCAGGTTGACACGATTTCCGTCGTTGACGCGAAATCTATTTTCGACACTCTTTCGAGGAACAGCGCGGGCAGCCGAGCTGACCGGAGGAACGCCATCGAGTTGGCAGTTGTGCGTGATAGTATGAGTGCGGTGGGGTCCCAAGTCCGCTGGGTTCCACGTGGCCGCATGGCGGCGGATCCCTTGACGAAAGCCGACCCCAGTAGGTCGAACCTCGCCCTCCTTGATCTCCTCAGTAAAGGCACGATGGTTCTAGTAGACGAGGAGGGCCACCTATCAGAGAGGGCCCTCAACTCTCATCTTAAGTCCCGCTCCCGGCGCGCGTCGCGGCAGGCCCTGATGGGCGACCCTCAGGCCGGGGAGGACTTCGAGCAGGCAAGGGAAGTCGGGAGGAGTGCAGGAGAGGATAAGGTTTCTTTCCCCATAGCAATTCCACGAAAAGTGGTCCCGTTGTGGTGTGTCTCCTCTTCCCTCCACCCCTCTTTGTAATTGCATGTGTTCCCGTATCAGCCTTTAAGGCTTAGTGCCCGCTTGCGGCGGGATGAGAGTGACTCCTCGGGCTCCCGAGGCGTAGCTACTGAAAACGGAGTGCCCCCCTCTCCCACCTTGTTGATTTCATGCCCGACGACTCCACTAACAGGGGGCCTCGAGGGCGCCGGGCGCGAGGAGGGCCTCCTCAAGCCTTGGAGCCGCGAGGGCGCGAAGGGCTCCGCCATCGCTGGGGCGCGGGGCCCCGTCGAGGCCATCTTCGTCGCCTTCGGCTGTCGTCGTCGTCGGCGTCGGCGGCGGCGGCGTCGTGGTCGTCTTCGTCGTAGTCGTCTTCGTGGTCGAGGCTGTTGTCAGCCGCATCGACTTCCACGATATTCGCCAGCAACAACACACGGCTGGCATCCCTCCTCCTGGCCTGGGCCCTTCCCTCTCTTCACCTCCTCCCTTGGGTACGTCTGCGGCTGCGGTTGCGGTCTCTCCTCCTCTTCCCCCCCCCCCCAGGCCGAGGGGTTGGATGAGCTTGGGTGTGGGGTCTTGATTGAGGGGCCTCTTTGCGCGTGTAATCTCCCGACTAGAAAAGGACTGCTCAATCATCTCAGATTCGCCCATCATGTCAGAAACCTTGCGTCGGTCTTAACGCGTACAAGCGCTCGTATGTGCTGTGCACAAATTTTCCAGTAGGGAGATTGCCTATCGACACCTGCAGGGCTCATTGAAACGACGGCACTGTTTCACAAGAGGTCCCGCTGCCCTGGTCTCTGAGATGCCTCTTGAGAGCCTTGACTGTCCGTGCTGCTAGTTTCGGCGCAAGCCTTCGATGAATTGTGCGACCATCTGAAACAGTACCTACCTTGGCAAATTTCGGAGCGCCAAACATCCAGCAGCGGGTGACCGCCATGCCGGGGACAGGGGAGCTGACGCTTCCCGCGTGGTTCAGCCAGCCGCAGAGCCAGCCAGCCAGCCAGAAGGAGGGCATCGCCAAGGACGCCGTGGAAGGAGGGAGGCGAGCGAAGAAAGGCCGCAAGGGGCACAAAGAGATCATGGAGGCGTGTGCCAAGTTCTTGCTGATCACTTGCAGGGAGGTGGCTCAGCTGAGCGCGTGCGTATCCCACAAGTGGTTCACTCCCGCAGAGAAGGGCTGCGTCCAGGCCATGGTGCGCGCGGGGCAGGTGTACAACGAGCGCAGCAAGGAGATGAAGCAGGAGGTGCAGGCAGGATGCAAGCCAGACTTCCGCGGCCGCGGATCGCCAGATCTACACGTGTTCGTGGCCCTCATCATTTACTGCGCAGCGCTGGGCCATCACGAGAGCGAGCACGTGACGGAGGCGGTGGCGGAGCTGCTCGACCGTCTCAACAAACATATCAGCAAGTCGTCCCTGCAGCACTTCGGCCGCATTGTGCAGCAGTGCCGCGTGATGCTCTAGAAGAAGAAGAAGAAGGACTGCGAGGCGGCGATGGCGACGATTTCCCTGAGGATCGATCGGCACATTCCAGCGGGGGCGAGGTCGGGGGATGAAAGGAAAAGGCAGGTCTGGCGCCTGATGAGCTGGGACCCTATCTGGGGCTGCGTGCCTCGCGCCCCCCCCCCCCAGCCAGGGCCAGCGCTGCCTCGCGCAGAGCGTGGCCGCGTCCGTTCTGACATTATATATATAGATATAGACATATTATATATATATATATATATATATATATATATATATATATATGTATGTATATGTATCGTCGGTTGCGTAGCTGCCTGCCCAGAGTTCTGTGCCGCGCGGAGAGTGGACTGCTGAGGACCCCATGGGTGTTTGTCTTGTCTTGTCGGCGTCCTTGTCGTCGCCGTCGTCGCCGTCAGTGTCGTCGCCGTCGTCGTCGCCGTCGTCGCCGTCAGTGTCGTCGTCGTCGTCAGCGTCGTCGATGATCGAGGGCTTCGACGACCTCGAGATGTGAGGCTCAAGCTATGATGCTTCTCTGGTGGCGGAAAACGGCGAAGCGACTGGGTCAGATTTTTGTCAAGATGTCGGATGTCAGGCTCTCTGGTTTCGCACAGTTCCTGCAGGAGCCTGGTTCTGACGCACTAGACGCGAAGTGCTGCGAGTCCTGAGCGCGGCGCCCTCTTTGCTGGCACCACTTAAACATGCCTGCACGATGTGGGCGTTGGCCACTCAAGGGCGACGGGCGCGTTCGGAAATCTTATGATAGAAGCTGCGTGGCGGCCGCCTTCTTGCCCTGCCGCTAACGAGACGATATATGCACATATATCAATACACACAAACCTATGAACATTCGGGGGTGGACAGACCTCCTACCCTGACACGTCGATTAAAGATTGGCCGTTCTCGGTTCGCGAGAGGGCGTCGCGGCCGTCATTTTGCGGGTCCAAGTTCGTCGGTTTCGGTCCCAGGCCGCTTTCACTAAGGGGAGGTTTGCTAAAAGGAGGTTTGTCCACCGCCGAGATATATTACAAGATGTTGTGCTACATGCTCGCGTCGGACGTGCGTTTCCATCATTCGCACATCGTACTAGTATCCCCGTCTGCATCCCATCCTCACCCCTTCTCTCGTCGCCGCCGCCGCCGCCGCCGCCGCCGCCGCCGCCGCCGCCGTCGTCGTCGTCGTCGTCGTCGTCGTCGTCGTCGTCGTCGTCGTCGTCGTCGTCGTCGTCGTCGGCCTCGTCCTCGCCCTCGTCCTCGTCCTCGTCCTCTCCCTGGTTCTCGTCCTCGTCTTCGTTTTCGCCTTCGTTTTCGTCGCCCTCGTTGTCGTCACCGTCGCCGATCGAGGGCCATCCTCTCCTCTTCCACATGACCTGGCTCGCGATCCGTTCTGCCGCGCCACGGCTGCTGCTGCCCGTCGCTTCGTGCCCCACGGCCCACGGCGCCGCCGACCGACACGTGTGGGGCCCTCTGGGCACTCCTGGCCTTCTCCTCCTCCTCCTCCTCCTCCTCTTCTTCCTCTTCCTTTTCTTCCTCTTCCTCCTCCTCCTCCTCCCTCCTCCTCCTCCTCCTCCTCCTCCTCCTCCTCCGCCCCTCCTTTTCCGCCGCCCCGCCGCCTCCTCCTCCTCCTCCTCCTCCCGCCTCCTTCTCCCGCCGCCTCTTCCTCCTCCTCCTCCTCCTCCTCCTCCTCCTCCTCCTCCTCCTTCGAGGGGACGTCGGAGACGTGGGCGCCCCGAGGTCTGCGGTCAGGAGCTCTGGGCCGGCGTGCCGCGGCGCCGGCTCTGGCCCACCGCGCCTCGGCGCGGCACGCCGCCCACCGCCCAGGCCCAGGGCTTTCCACGTCCCGAGCCTGTGCGGGCCTCCCGCCCCACGGAGCGCAGCGACACGCGAGCCGCTCGCAGGGCATGTGGCGCGTTGCGAATCGGGGGTCCCCAGACGGGGTGGTGACCACACCGTGCGGTGAGTCGGTGGGTATTCGGGGTCACCGCACGGTTTTGGGACTCGGGTCGCTCTCCGAGGACGTCTCGGGCGACGGGGGCCTCCGAGGTCCCAAAACCGTGCGGCGACGGACCGTGCGGTGAGGTCTTGGGGGATTTCGAGGTCACCGCACGGTCCGTCACCGCACCGTTTCGGTACTCCAGAGCGAAGGCCGCCGCGGCGACACGCCGGGCCAGAGTCCCTGTCCGCAGGCTCCTTCCCCGGCCCTGGCGTTGCACCCCGGGTTGCCATGGCGGCTTCGGGGCGGTGCACGGCACCCGGAGACTCACGACCCGATGGGAGTCTGGTCGTGGGCGAAAAATATATCCGTATCCGAGGCCTCGCGTTATGTCGGGCCTGTTCCCCTACAGGGGGATTTTCGACGAAACATAAAAATACTCTCAAAATAATAAAAAAAATAGTTCAAAAATAGTCAGGGGACAATTTTTCTGGTATTTCCTAACCTTTTTGGTGCATTTTGGGGGTATTTTTTTCTCGTCGAAAATCCCCCTGTAGGGGGACACGCCCGACACAAGCCTCGCGGGCTAGGCCCCTGGGCCGCGACCCCGATGATACGAAGCGTTTCCTCGCGGAGGCCCCGCACGGGATCGCGACCGTGTCCCGCGGGATCGCGCCCCGGAATCCAGACCGCGAGGGCGTGGATACGGATACGTCTGTCGAGGGTGGACAGAACCCCCAACAGTGACACGTCGATTAGGGATTTGTCCCTTTTCGGTTCTCGAGAGGGCGCCGCGGCCGTTATTTTCCAGGCTCGCGCCCGCCAGGTTTGGGCCTCAGGTCGTTTTCACTAAACCACGTTTCATTAAAGGGAGGTCTGTCAATCCCCGAGTCTGCCGCTCATGATCTGGGGTGGGCCTCTTGGGACGGTCTTGGGGTTCCCCTGGGCCGTTCTTTGGGGCGAAATGCCACCCAGAGATCATAGATCTTGATTCTTTCTACACGGGGTCTTCGGAAATCGCGATCCCTTCCCTGGGACAGACTCTTCGTCCCGAAGTAGTTTTCTGATGGTCCTGGGGCCGGGTGAGGGGCATCCTAGAGGCCGAAATCGGCGAACACTTGTGTCGTAACTTCAATACGTTGGAGGTCTGGGCATGCAAGGAACCCTGCCTGAGCTTGAAGCACAACGCCTTCTGAGAGGCCCAGCGCCAGGTCGCGCTCCGAGCAGTCGGGTTCAGCCGCGGCCTGCTCGCAAGTCAGCGTGGCCCAGGCCTCGGGGCTCGGGGTCTTTCGCCAGCTGCGGCCAGAGATTTCTAGGCTTCCCAGATGGGGTCAGGGTAAGATTGGGTCGGAGGATCGTGCCGCATCTGGGATACATCGGCGATGCGGCTTGATGTTGAGCCCGATTTTCTCCACGCCGACGTCGCCGATGCGTCGCCGACGTCGCCGATGCATCGCCGATGCACCGGCGATGCATCGGCGATGCATTGGCGATGCGGCGCGACCCTCCGACCCCATCCACTCGGACCCCATCAAGGATGCCTCTGAGTTTCTTCCTCGATCTCGCTGTTCCAAGACACCTGCATGGATCGGTGCGAGGGTGGTGGGTCACAAGTGGATGCCAAGGTCTTTTTCATATCTGGTCGAGCCTAGCTTATACATGTGTTGCAAGTGCCACCGACGGCTTAATTAGGTGGTGTTCGCAATTCGGGCTAAGTAGTCTCCGCCCACATAGCGGAGTGATTTAAAAGTCCCGCAGCCGGGCCGAGGTATAAGATCGAGGTTGGTTCGGGGAGGGTAAACTCGTGTTATGTCGGGCCTGTCCCCCTACAGGGGGACTTCCGACGAAAAATAAAAGATACCAAAGGAATAATCAAACAATAGTCAAAAAATAGTCCAGGGACTATGTTTGAGTATTTTTTGATTTTTGGGTTTTTTTCCAGGGTATTTTCAATTTTTCGTCGAAGTTCTCCCTGTAGGGGGACACGCCCGACATAACGCTCGTGTTCTTCGTGCTTGTTGGACGTTCTTGTGCATCCTGGGCAGGGCGCCCTTGGATGTTCTGCTTGTTTTGTCCCACGGAGGGTCTTCTGCTCTTGACGGATGTTCTTCTGGCCTAGGTTTAAGTCGGGCCTGTCCCCCTACAGGGGGACGTTCGACGAAAAATAAAAATACCCCCAAAATAATCCAAACATAGTCCACAAAAATAGTCTGGGGATTATTTTTGGGGTATGTTTTGGCATTTTTGGGGGCATGTTTGGGGTATTTTTTTTGTCCGTCGAAAATCACTCTGTAGGTGGACAGGCCCGACTTACGCCTAGGTTCGATTGTAAGCCCACTTATAAGTTAGGTTCGGCCAGAAATGACGCACCTTCGCATCCACTTCTAGCCCTATCCCCTTAGCACCCCCCGCGCCCATCAAGGTGGCAGACGGATGCTTTTTTGAGATTCCTGGTGTTCTCCTTCCGTTTCGGCCTCCGGTGGCCGTCTGCGGGGGCGCCAGGGTCACCAGAAGCGGATCTATAGGGCGACAAACCAGCCCCAGGGAAGGGGTCGAGAGTTTTTGTCATTCAGGATAAGTGAACCCTTAACTCAATAATTTGATGAAGACGTGGCCTCACTGAGGTCCCCGTCTTTGCATTAGGGAGAACAGGTTTGGGCGGTTTTGTTTGATTTATCAGCAGGGAATGTCCCTGTCCCTACTGCTTCTGGCCTCCTGACTTAGGTCGCCTCTCAGAGGGTTGGGGGACTCTTCATTGCTAATCAGCTGGGGCCGCAGACTGAGCGACTCGCATCGTCGGATGCCTGGGCCCCGCTTGCTGCCCCGAGACCATCGAAGCCCGATCCGGGATGGAATCGAGATCAGGAGTGGCCCCGGGGAGCCTCCAGGGACACTTTGAGCGGTCGTCGCGGGGTCCAAGAAAAAACTCAGGATCGGGATCCCCAGGAAGTGGTCGAGAGGTCCGTGGGCCACGCGCGTGACAGCCTCACGACAGCGGAGGTCTGGAATCAAGCGAGGCTCGAGGATCGTGGTGCGATGTTAGATGATTTTCATGTTTCTGCTTTGTTGTGTGTCTTTGGATTCCCTGGGCCTTCGGATGCCCCCGACGGCTTCTGGGAGGGACCCTCGCGGTCATGCAGAAAACTTGGCCAGAGGTTGCGCGCCATTCTTGACTTCCCTGGGCGAGAGACATCTAACTTTTTTTTTTTTGGTTTTGTTTCTCTCTCTCTCTCTATACCTCTCTCTGTCTTTATTTCTTTTTTTCTTTAATTGTTTCTCTCTCTCTCTCTCCCTCTCCCAGGCCATGCTTCACAGCAGGCTGGCTTGGGTGGCGTCTCCAGTTCGCTTAGCGATTTTCAGATTCGCGCAGTGGTTGATGTCGAATCGTGTGGAAATCAGGAGTCGCACTCTGCCCCCTATCAAATAAACGAGAGTCGGCTTCCCCAGCCCGCTTGGGTTCTAAACAACCAATGCCGAAACTCGGGCCCGAGGAGAGGGACCCAGATGGGTGGGTCCTCTAGTGTGGGCAGGCAGGGTTGTACGCGGAGGGCCCCCCAAGTCATGCAGCGCGCTCCTCCTGCATGCATGCTACGTTGCACCTTGGGCACCGGTATATGTGTACCAAGTGTTTCTGGATGTACATAGGGACGTGCATATATTTATGTGAGCCAGCGTGGACCCCACATAGTGTGTTTTCACCATCTATTTTGTGCAACCTGTTAATGCAATCTATGTTGTGCAACCGACGTGGTGCAATCTATGTTGTGCATTCGATGTCGTGCAGTTCGCCCTGCCGAGTTCGAAGTTGTAAATTCCATTGCTCGTGCAATCATCCCGCCCACCCACCCGTGCGTTGGTTTGCAAAATGCATGCCGCGGCGATTGCGATGACTGCTCGGCGCTGGCTGGCGCATCGCCGCGGCCGCGCTTGCGCGCGCAACCTCGCGCGCAGAGCGGCCAGCCAGCCTGGCGCGACCGACGCAACCGCGGTTGTGCTGACCGTTGGGCAGTTCCCGGCGCGTCTCGCAAGCCGCGGTGACGCGCGGGCACCACAGTGCGAGTCGGCGGTTCGGGCGGGCGCGGTATCATGGCAACGTCGACAACCGCAGACACGATGATGGAAGTAACGATGCTCGTGGCGACGATGACAATGACGACGGCAAGGGCAATGACGTTGTCGATGCTGATCACGCCGGTGACGATACGAGGGTCCCCGCGTCGGCGTAGCAGGTTTCGGAAGGATTTCGGCACGCGCGCGCGGCAGACGCGCGCGAGTGGCCCGCGTGTGATTACTTATCATGGATCGTGCCCTTCCCATCGCGCGCAAGGTCGGTCGAATGATTCCGACATGCGCGCGCGAGAAGTTCTTTTGATCGCATGTGATGGGAAGCTTGAAGCACTTATGGTCTTCGTCAGAATTCGCAAGAGCGCGCGCGGGCTTTTTTTGAAACTTCCTGCTGCGAAGCTAATGTTTCTGTTTTCGTCTGTTCTCGGGGCACTCTATATGGAACCCCCTTGCGATAACTGCGGTTTTGAAATGATTTCGGCGCGCGTGCTCGCCGGCGCGCGCGCGCGCTTCGTCCAACTTTGGGGCGGCGGATTCTCGCGAGAACGCGCGCGCAAGGGCGCCCGAATGATTTCGGCATGCGCGCCCGAAATATATGCTGAGTAAAATTTGGTGCAACCGTTGGAAACGCATCGTCTTCTCAGGAGATTAAAACCAGCGCGCGGGCAGGCTTGTTTGAACATTCCGGCCGCGAGGCGATGGTTCTCGTTTGAATTCGTGTTCGGGGCGCTCGATCTTGATATTCTTACGACATTCAAGGTCTTAAGCAAATGTCGGCATGCGCGCGCGACGGCGCGCGCGCGTGCACTTCGTCCCGGTTTTCCAAGCGGATTGTTGCATATTGAAGACATCGTGATCCACGCGTGTGCTCGCGTATGTTTTCGCCGAGGATGAAGGGTGGGTCGATCAGCGACTGCCTGGGGTGGCATTGGCTCATGTTTGGGATGGGCGAGCGCGCAGAATCTCATGCGAAAACACAGTGCGAAAAAGGTGTGCCGCTCAGTCCCTGGGGGGTGGGGGCGGCGGCGGCGGCGGTGGCGGCGGTGGCGGCGGTGGTGGTGGTGGGGGGGGTTGGGTGGGGTGGGTGGGCTGGGGGGTGGGGGTGGGTGCGGGGGCGGGGGTGGGCGGGGTGGGGCGGGGGTGGGGCGGGGTGGGGTGGTGCGCGCGCGCGTGTGTGTGTGTGTGTGTGGTGGCGGTGGTGGTGGTGGTGGTGTGTGTGGGGGGGGGGGGGTAGATGTTATCATTCTTTCCGGAAGGAGAGTTCAGATTTGCATGTGGTTGCGCAAAAGATGTTGTGCAATCAGCGTTGCGAAATAGGTGCTGCGCACTCCATGAAGTGTAACATGTGAGACGCAGTTCATGTGGTTCAGTCTATGTAGTGCAGCTTATGTTATGCAGTCTATGTTGTGCAATCAGCCTTGTGCAGCCTATGCGGTGCAATGTTTATTGTGAACGATACGTTGCGCAATCTATGTTGCGCAAACCGTGCGGTGCAACCTGCGCGGTGCGGTCCGGTGCTCAAGTTGACGTTGTCAACTCCACTGCTCGCGCAATCATTCCACCCGCCCGCAACTTGGTTTGCCAAACCCATGCGGAGGCGAATTGCGATGAGTACATGGTATTGGCTGGTGCATCTCTGCGGCCGTGCCACCCCGCGCATGCTCGCGCACGCAGCGACCAGCTAGTTTGGCGCGACCGACGCGGCCGCGGGGGCGCTAACCGCTGGGCGCATCTCAGCGGGCACTTCAGTGCGAGTCGGCTGCCTGGGCGGGCGCGGCATCATGGCGACGTTGACGACGGTGGGCGCGACGATGCTAGTGGCGACGCTCGTGGCGATGTTGACAACGACGACGGCGCGGTCAGTGACGGCGCCGATGCTGATCGCGCCGGCGACGATGACGGCGCCCTCGCGTCGGCGATGCAAGTTTTGGAAGGAGTTCGACGCGCGCGCGGCGCCGACGCGCGAGAGTGGGCCGCGCGTTAATGTTTGCCGCGGATCGCGCCACCCAGCGCGCGCGCCAAAGCCTTCGAAGGATTCCGGCGTGCGGCGCGAGAGGCTCGTTTTGCATGAACAGGTTGAACATCTCGTGGCTTTCTCAGGGAATCGCACGGACGCGAGCGCTTTTTTTTCCGCCCAATAATACATATACATATATATATACATATGTAAAAATACAGTTGTTGCGAAACTATGTTTCCATCTGGCGTCGGGGCACTCGGTTTTGAACAGAGGGGGGGGGCTTCTCGCGACAGCGCAGGCGCAAAGGCGTTCAAACGATTTCGACATGCGGGGGCTCGAAGCATGTTTGGTCGCACTTTGTGCGCATGTGGAAAACCTATTCTTTTCTCAACTATTCGCAAGGGCGCTCGCAAGAGCGCGCGCGACATTCGCCGGCGACGATGACGGAGTCCACGCGTCGGCGGTGAGATTTCTGAAAGGATTTCGGCGCGCGCGCGCGGCCGACGCACGCGAGTGGCCCGCGTGTTATTGTTTGACCAGGGTCGCGCACTCGGCACGCGCGCAAGGGACCCCGAATGATTTCGACGTTCGCGCGCGAGAAACCTGTTCGGTCGCATTTGATGAACGCGTGTTATATATATATATATATATATATATATATATATATATATATATCGGAGGGGAGGGGGTGAGATCGAAGTGGAACGGAGAGCCCCCCCACCAGGAAATCGATTTCGGTTTCGTGTTCGTGCGTGCCGTGCGCGCGGGCGAGGCGAAGCTGCGTGGGCGGGTGAGAGAGAGTCTCCTGTGGCTGAGGCGCGGCCGGACCAAAAAATGCCCCCCTTCCAGGTGGCCGGGGGCCCGCGGTGCCCCGCCAGTGTCCCGCTGGTGTCCCGTGTGGCTGAGGCGCGGCCGGGCCAAATGATTCCCTTCTGGGCGGCCGGGGCCCCGCGGTGTCCCGCCGGTGTCCCGCTGGTGTCCCGTCGGTGTCCCGTCGGTGTCCCGTCGCGAGATCGATAGTGAGGTCAATTGCGAGATCGATAGCGCGATCGCTAGTGCGATCGACTGTGAGATCCATAGTGATATCGATAGTGAGATCGATAGTGATATCGATCGTGAGATCGATAGTGAGGCCGAATGCGAGATCGATTTCGAGATCGATAGTGAGATCGATTGTGAGATCGATAGTGAGACCGAATGTGAGATATATTGCGCGATCATTAGTGAGATCGATAGTGAGATCGATAGTGAGATCGATTGTGAGATCCATTGCGAGATCATTCGTGATATCGATACTGATATCGATTGTGAGATCGATACTGAGACCGAGTGTGAGATCGATTGTGAGATCGATAGTGAAACCGAATGTGAGACCGAGTGTGAGATCGATTGTGATATCGATAGCGAGATCGACTGTAAGACCGAATGTGGGCTTGTGATATCGATAGCGAGACCGAATGTGAGATCCATTGCGAGATCATTAGTGAGATCGATTGTGAGATCGATAGTGAGATCGGTTGTAATTTACATTGCGAGATCATTAGTGAGGTCGATTGTGATATCGATAGTGCGATCGATTGTGAGATCGGTACTGAGACCGAATATGCGATCGATTGTGATATCGATAGCGAGATTGATCGTAGGACCGAATGTGAGACCGAGTGTGAGATCGATAGTGAGATCGATAGTGAGACCGATCGAGTGAGACGTTGGTTCCTCCCCCCCCCGAACCTCCTTATCACCCGAAGGGTGGTCGTATTGGTATTTAAAAAACAATGGCTGTGAATGGGAATTCGCAATGGCGTGTGTTCCTTGAACGGAACTCCCGCTGCAACACCGCGCTTTCTTTATGTGTTTTCGGGGCGCTCGAACTTGAAATCCTTTCGAAACTCTCGGTGGTCGCGGAATTCCCAGCGCGCTCGCGGGGCGACGCGCGGTCGTGCACGTCGTCCTGTTTGTCGCAGAGGATTATTGCAAACTGATGTCCTGTGATGAACGCGCGTGCGTCTTGGGTGCAATTGGACGAGGATGGTGGGAGGGCGGGTGGCATGGGCTCATAGTTGGGTGCAGAATTTGTTCCTCGAAGAAATAATACATGCAGCGCGACCTATGTGGCGCAATCCACTCTGCTGAACTTGAAGTCGTCGTCTCCACTGCTCGCGCAAACACCCCGCCCTCCCGCCCGCGACTTGTTTGGCGCAACTCATGATGCGGGCGGCGGCGGCGCCGCCGATGACGACATCGATGATGGCGTCCTCGCTGCCGATGTTCGCCGCCGTGAATCGATGATGACGGCGGGCATGCCGACGATGCTCGGACGCGCGCGATGACGAGATGACGCCGGCAACGTCTGCGGCAATGACGAAGATGGCACCACCGACGACGATGTTCAAGAGGGCGACGGCACGAACGATAACGGCGCCAATGGTGGCAAACACGTAGACGAAGCTGATGTCCATCCGTCGACGAGGCAGGCGTTCGCGGTGACGTTGACAAGGTTGAAAGAAGGAATTCCGCGCGCGCGGAAGTTCGACAAATCCGTCGGACTGATCATGTGGTCGCGGCGGTGCGCGCACGTGGCCCGCGTGCTTTTTTTTGTGAGGGATTTGCGCCCTCGGCGCAGGGCAGGAGTATCGCGGGTGCACCGCGCGATGACATGACATCGCTGGATTTGGCCGAATTCATAAGAACCCCATGTATTTTGCATGATTTTAGCATGAGCGCGCGGACAGGAATTTTGCCAACATATTGTTGCATATCCTTTTTTTGTTATACAATTTGTATGCTGAAATGATTGCGCACGCATTGTGTCTGGCGCGATTTTGACATGGGCGCGCGTGATGACTTTGTTGTTTTTGTGCGAGGGATTATAGAAATGTGTTTTCTTAAAATGTAGAAGTGCGCGCGCATCGTAGTCATCGTAGTTTTTTTGCAGAGGATGGCGGGATGGCGGGGGGGGGGGGGGGCGACGCCGGCCTGGCTGGGATAGTGTGAGCTCATTTTTAGAATCGACGATGGGGCAGAATCGCATGTAAGTTGCAATGCGAAAAAGCCCCGTTAACTCCCGGGGGGGGGGGGATTCTTCTGTTAGAAAGGAGAATTAATTCTTGTGCGCAATGAGCTGTCAACTCCACTGCTCGCGCAATCGTCCCACCCACCCGCCCACCCGCATCTTAGTTTGCCACATCACGCAGGTGTGGTTGCGATGAATGCTTGGCGTTGGGCTGGTGCAGTGCTGTGGCTGCGCTGCCGCGCGCAACTTCGCGTGCAGAGCGGCCAGGTAAACTGGCGCTACGGACGCGGCCGCGGTGGCGCTGACCAGTGGGGATGACCCTGCATGTGTGGCAGGCCGCGCTGACGCGCGGGCACCTCAGCGCGAGTCGGTGATTCGGGCGGGCGCGGCATCATGCCGACGTCGACAACTGTAGACGCGATGATGTTAGCAGCGACGTTGGTGACGATGTTGACATTGACGACGGGAAGAGACATGACGGCTACGATGATGCCCATTCCGATGACGATGATGGTGTCCTCGCGCCAGGGATGAAAGTTTTTTTGGGGGGGTTCGATACACTCGCGCGGCCGACGCGCGCGAGTGGCCCGCGTGTGACTATTTGACACGGATCATGCCCCCCCCCCCCCCCGAACACGCGCGCAAGGGTTTTCGAGTGGTTTCGACGCGCGCGCGCGAGAGGCCCTTCTGGTCGCACCTGGTGAACGACAGAAATTGAACACATTTTTCCCGAAATACTCGCAAGAATTGGTACGCATGCGCCTTGTCTCATACATCCATGTTGCAAATGTTTTTTATGTGTATTTTGGTTATTAATACATACGGAAAACATCGGGCCATTCGATTGTGAAAACCCTACGACACTTCTGAAACATTTCGGCACGCGCGCGCGGCGACGCGCGTATGTTTGCACGCCGTCCCATTTGTTGCAAAGGATTTGTGGGAACAACTGATGTTTGATGAACTGGTGTGCGGGCGTAGTGTCATTTGACAGGGTGGAGGTGGGGCTGATAAGTCGCCTGAGTGCCTGGGATGTTGCGAATTCGCATTCAGGGTCGACGCGCGTGCATAATCCCATGCCAGAAAACAAGACACAAACGTGTTCCGTTAACCCCGGAAGGGGTGTGGTAGGCTATATTTTGATTTTTATACCAAAAACAGGCAGTCCCAGGCGACGGGCGGCGTCGAGGCGGCGACCGGGCGGCGACGGCGGCTACACAGCCGCCGGGCCGCCACGCAGGCCCAGTTCTCTAAACCATAAGTGCGAATCCCTACGTGCAACGATTGTTTGGGCTGCGTATTGTGTGTCTGTGTGTATATATGAATGTAATGTAATGTAATGTAATGCAATGTAATGTAATGTAATGTAGTGTAAGGTAAGGTAAGGTAAGATAAGGTAAGGTAGTGTAATGTATTGTAATGTAATATAATGAAATGTAATGTAATGTAATGGAATGTCATGTAATGGAATGTAAGGTAGTGTAATATAATGTGCTGTAATGTACTGTAATGTAATGTAATGTAATGCAATGTAATGTAATGTAATGTAATTTAATGTAATGTAATGTAATGTAATGCAATGTAATGTAATGTATGTATATATATATGTGCGTATATATACACATATTTCATTTGTGCTCAGATATGCATGTATGTATGTATGCCTGTATGTATGTATGCATGGATGCATGTATGTATGTATATGTATGTGTGTATGTGTGTATGTATGGGCGGCGGGCGCGGGGGGGAAATGAGAAGGGGCGGGAATTCCGATGCTTCTGAGAAGTTTCCGGACTTCTGAGAGGGCTTCTGAGAAGTTCAGTTTGTGTTCGAAATAGGCTAAGGAGACCTCTCAGAAGTCCCCCGGACTTCTAAGAAGTCCCGCAGCCTTCTGAGAAGGCCTTCTCCTTCTCATTTCCCCCCTGGGCTCGTCGCCTAATGTATGTATGTATGTATGTATGTATGTATGTATGTATGTATGTATGTATGTATGTATGTATGTATGTATGTATAATTAACTGTATGTCGATATGTGCATATATATATATATATATAATATATATACATGTTCATATATGCACACGCGTATCAATCGATACAATCTCTCTCATATATATATATATATATATATATATATGTATATATATATATATATATAATATATATATATATATATATATATATATATATATATATATTAATAAATAACAGAATAAAAATAATGGTCGTCGGTCCATCCCGCAACCGCGCTTGGGTTGTGAGTCTGAGGTCTCTGGATGTGGTTTTGGATCTCGTCGAGGCCTTTCGGGGGCCTCCTGCAGGCAGATGTGGTGTCACTGGGAGGCTGTTTGTGGGCCCCTTGGGACCACATTCGGGTCTCTGGGGGGCCTCTTGGGGTCTCGTGGGGGGCCTCTTGGAGGCCTCTTGGAGCTTCCTGGGTGCTTCTTGGGGCGGAAGGCTTGGATTTTCCGTCCGCGTTCCGCCTGTTAGGCCCTTCTCGAGGCCGTCTTATGGTTTTTCCCAACCATCCTGTGTTGGGTCCTTTGAAGAGGAGACACCGCCCCACGTCTCCTCTCCTCCTTCCTCCTTCCTCCTCCCCCTGCGTGCTTCTGGCCTCCGCATGCCCATGTCGGCATACCCCTCACACGATTCGTGGCCCCATAGGGAGCTCAACCGAAGGCCCAAGTGGCTGCGTTCGCATGGCACCACCGCGCCCGTGTCGGCACTCCCCTTCCTCACACGCTTCGTGGCCCCATGGTGAGCTCTACCGAAGGCCCAAGTGGCTGCGTTCGCATGGCACCACCGCACCCATTTCGGCACACCTTCACACGTTCCGTGGCCCCCTAGGGGAACTCTAGCGAAGGCCCAAATTGCTGCGTTCGCATGGCACCACAGCACGGTTTTCGGCACGCCCGTCACAACGTTTCGTGGCCCCATGGGGAGCCCCACTGAAGGCCCGCGTGGCTGCGTTCGCATGGCACCACCGCGCCCATGTCGGCACTCCCCTCCCTCACACGTTTCGTGGCCCCATGGTGAGCTCTACCGAAGGCCCAAGTGGCTGCGTTCGCATGGCACCACCACCGCACAAATTTCGGCACACCGCTCACACGTTCCGTGGCCCCTTGGGGAGCTCCACCGAAGGCCCAAGTGGCTGCGATCGCATGGCACCACAGCACCCATGCCGGCACATCCCTCACACGTCTCGTGGCCCCATAGTGAGCGCCACCGAAGGCCCAAGTGGCTGCGTTCGCATGGCACCACCGCACCCATGTCGGCACGCCCTCTCACGTCTCGTGGCCCCATGGGGAGCTCCACCGATGGCCCCAGTGGCTGCGTTCGCATGGCACCACCACGCCCATTTCGGCACACCCCTCACACGGCTCGTGGCCACACAAGGAGCTCCACGGAAGGACTAAGTGGCTGCGCTCGCATGGCACCAACGCGCGAGTTTCGGCACACCCCTCACACGCTTCGTGGCCCCATGGGGAGCTCCACCGAAGGCCCCAGTGGCTGCGCTCGCATGACACCACCGCGCCCATGCTGGCACACCCCTCACACGTTTCGTGGCCCCATAGGGAACCCCACCGAAGGCGATACCAACAATTGGTTGTGCACAACAGCATATGGTGGGGTCTTTCGCCAAGGTAATTTGAGCAGTCTTGAGCGCCTCTTGAGTCGTCTCGGGGCCCTCTTGGGCCGTCGTCTTGTGGCCCCCTTTTGGGGCGTCCAGGGCCGTCTTCGGGCCCTTTTAGGGGATTTTTGGAGGCGTCTTGCAGCGTCGGAAGTTCCAAAAGTGGAGAACTCCAACCACATTACACAACTGGTGCCCTCTTGGGGGTGCTCTTGGAGGTCTCTTGGGCTCTTTTGGGGCGTCTTGGCGGCTTCTGAGGCCGTCTGGGGGCCATCTTTGGCGTCATGGGCTGATCGTCCAGCGATTCGGTGCCCTCTTAGACCGTCTTGGCGGCCTCTTGGGGCCCTCTTGGGGCCGAAAAGGTCAGGCGACAAGACGCCAGGAGCCCCAGACCAGAAGATTTGGCAATTTTAGGTTTGGGTCCTTTCATGAATCCTCAGGATTGAGAGCTGAGGTTCCAGGGGAGCCTACAGGGGACCTTGGGACACTCCAACTCTTGCCTTGAGGGCACGGTAGCGGATGACTATATTAGGGGATCGTACGGTTATACGTGGATGCTAACCTAGCTGGTGAATGGGTTACACGTGGCCCATTTTTTACATAGTAATGTGGGTTGCGAGCGTTCGAAGCGGCTTAATTTTGGGCAACGGTCAGGGCTAAGTGGGCGGACCCAACTTAGCGGAGCTACCCTAACTCTTGTAAGCCCCTTAGAGCGCTTGTAACCCACTCATAAGTAAGACCAGAGCAGATATCAACCACATAAGCATCAACGTATAACCACTATGTCCCATGTGCAGCCCTCGCGGTGACAATATTGTACACGTATGTAGGTTTAGAGTTGCGAACACAGACTTATGTTTAACTGAATGGTCATACAACTGTGAACTTAGATAAACTTGCATCGAAGGTGTGCACAAGCACTTAGGACAGAACGCCAGGAGTGAACACACACACACACACCAATCCGCCAGATGTCTGAAGCACTCCGCAGGTTTCTGGGGGTTGTCTCCGCGGAGGTCCACACAGAGGCTTCTGGACGCTTCCAGAGCCCCTTGGACCGAGGCCCTCGGAGGCCCAACCAAGAAAGGGCCAGTAACGTTAGTACCCTGCGTCCTCCTCGATCCTCCTCCAGGTGCCCGGGGTCCTAGATCCTCCCCGGTTCTCCTCTAGGTACACAGGGCCTTCGTGTCTCTCTGGGTGTCCACGGGCCTCGATCCTCGGTTCTCCCCGATCCCCATCGACACTCCTCGCCCCCCTTCGATCCTCCTCGACCCTTCCCGATCTTCTTTGGTCCACTTTGCTCCTCTTAAGCCCTCTTCGATCCTCGTCGATCCTCTTCGATCCTCTTCTCCAGGTGCCCAAGGTGTCCTTGCGTTCTCGTCGGCCGCGTGGGCAGGCCCGCCACGAAGAGCTGGCCGCTGTCCGACGCCGCCCCCTGTGGGGGGCGCGCAATGGGGGGGGGGGGCGACCACTGGGGGGGCAGCGAGGGCTGCGGAAAGGGGCCCCGTAGGGGCCCTTTAGGCCCCCTAGACGGGGCCCTCTCGGGCCCCAAAGGGGGCCTTCCGGCCTCAAAAAGGGCGCATCTCTCTCCCCCCCCCTCCCCCCCCCCTTCTATCGCTCTCCATTAGTTCGCTCTCCCCCCCCCCTCCCCCCCCCCTCTCCCCCCCTCTATCGCTCTCTCTCCCCCCCCTCTCCCCCGGCTTTCCATTAGTTCGCTCTCCCCCCCTCTCCCCTCCCTCTCCCCCCCCTCTATCGCTCTCCATTAGTTCGCGCCAACCCCTGGAGGTCCATGCTGAGCGCCGCTGAGACGCAGGAGGCCGGACCGTGCCCCCCAAGTATGGCGCGGGTCTACTTGGACCACCGCGGGGGGTGCCAAAGGTCGCGCTTGCCCAGGGTCACTCTTGCGTGTCTCCGAACAGGGGTTTGCAAGTGGGTGCTGATGTGGGCTGCCCTGGCCTAACTAGGAAGTGGGTTACAGGTGCCTTTGGCCCTAGGTGGGTTAAAAGTGGGTTTAAAAGGGTAATGTAAGTCCGTTGATTGGGCCCCCCCCGCTTAGCCCGGATCTTTACCCCCTTAAGCCGCTGAGGGCACATGCAACCCACTGATAAGATAGGTTCGGCCATACATTACCCAGCATAGCATCCAATTGGACTCCCCCATCTCCCCTTGGCAACCTTCGCGGTGACCCAAGCAGACATCGAGGATCGGTGTTCGAGGTTGGATGGTCGAGGTTTGAGATTCGGTCGAGGTCTTTACGGGGAGTTTCTAAATCTTTTGGGGCCTCCCGATTTGCCCTCGGCGCCGCGGCCAGATTCGCTTTTACATTCAGGCTAGCACGTGCCACAGGGCCGACCTGAGGATCGCATTTGCAGGGTTCCTCCCAGACGTTCATGGGGCCGAAAAAAGCACGCGGCAGACTTTCTGGACTTCTGGGGCTTTGGAGGCTGGTGTCAGGCCCCAGGACAAGGAATACCAGTCCAGGATGGCCCTCCCTCGCGGGGGAGGGTTTGAAAGGTCGGGGCCCATGTCGTGCGGAATAAAGCTGACCTCGGGATGTCTGGGGAGGTGGGATATTGCGTCGATGACCTCGAATATTGATTTCCAAGATGCTGGGGATATTATGAGTTTGTGTTGTTTTGTTGTTGTGTTTGTTTTTGTTGTGTTGTTATTCTTGTTGTTGAGTGAAGAATGAGAATTGTTGATCCCCCCTCCGGTGCACATGGTATTTTTTACCTAACAGCGAAGACTGATAGGTTTCTAGTGGTGTCAAAAGAGAGCAGCAGATGACTCCACAGGGGGGTCGGGGCGGGACCCGGGGCGGCTGCCGCCGAAGCCCACATCGCCTGGGACATCCTCGCAAAATCGCTCTTGGCGCTGCTAGAACTCCATTCCAGGCGTACATTTTGGATGCCCGGAGCCAACTGTAGGCCACTTCGTGGTCTTCGAGTTCCCAGAACTCCATTCCCGGGCCACATTTTGGATGCCCGGAGCCAACTGTAGGCCACTTCGTGGTCTTCGAGTTCCCAGAACTCCATTCCCGGGCCACATTTTGGATGCCCGGAGCCAACTGTAGGCCACTTCGTGGTCTTCGAGTTTCCAGAACTCCATTCCCGGGCTACATTTTGGGTGCCCGGAGCCAACTGTAGGCCACTTCGTGTTCTTCGAGTTCCCAGAATTCCCTTCCCGGGCCACATTTTGAAGGCTGAGGCAGGCTGAGGCTGAGGCTGAGGCTGAGGCAGGCTGATGCTGAGGCAGGCTGAGGCTGAGGCTGAGGCTGATGCAGGCTGAGGCTGCTGAGGCTGAGGCTGAGGCAGGAGGCCGAGGCTGAGGCTGAGGCTGAGGCTGAGGCTGAGGCTGAGGCTGAGGCTGAGGGCTGAGGCTGAGGCAGGCTGAGGCTGAGGCTGAGGCTGATGCAGGCTGAGGCTGAGGCAGGCTGAGGAGGCCGAGGCTGAAGGCAGACTGAGGCTGAGGCTGAGGCTGAGGCTGAGGCAGAGGCAGGCTGAGGCTGAGGCTGAGGCAGGCTGAGCTGAGGCAGGCTGAGGCTGAGGCTGAGGCTGAGGCTGAGGCAGGCAGGCTGAGGCAGACTGAGGCTGAGGCTGAAGCAGGCTGAGGCTGAGGCTGAGGCTGAGGCTGAGGCTGAGGGCTGAGGCTGAGGCAGGCTGAGAGGCAGGCTGAGGCTGAGGCTGAGGCTGATGCAGGCTGAGGCTGAGGCAGGCTGAGGCTGAGGCCGAGGCTGAAGGCAGACTGAGCTGAGGCTGAAGCAGGCTGAGGCTGAGGCTGAGGCAGGCTGAGGCTGAGGCAGGCTGAGGCTGAGGCTGAGGCTGAGGCTGAGGCAGGCTGAGGCTGAGGCTGTGACTGCGACTGCCGTTGCCACTGCGACTGTCATCGCGAATGCGACTACGACTGCGAGAACAGCAGAATTCTGCAACTGGATTCTCATCCGAATCTTAAGGGGAATGCTTCCAGATATGCTCCTACACATCGCTGTTAGGTTGCTTTGCCGGGATAATTCAATTGAGGTACCCTTCCCGATGCTCGCACCCTGTGTTTTATCAGGGACCGTCTTGGGTCTCAGAATTGAGTTGTTGCCCACCGGCTCACAGCGACAACATCGGCACTCGCATGATATTCCCTCACAATGTATTCCCGAGTCGCGCTCTCGCGCTGGATTTCCTCACAAGTTATACAGGAATCGTGCTCTCGCGTGGGACTTCCTCGCAATTTACTCAGGCGCCGCGCTCTCGACACCCAGGAATCACCCTCTCGCTCTGGCCTTTCTCACGATTTATTTGGGAATCGCGGTATCGCTCGAGACATTCTCGCGATTCATTCAGGGCGCACGCTTCAGTAACCCGCCTACTCGACCTGGCCGCCTGGGCTCGCATTCCCGACCAGCCCATTAGGGACTACCCGCACGATTTGCCCGTAGCTTTCTGCTGCTAGACTCCTCCTGCTACTCGCTCTCGTGCTCCATCCTCCTCCCTCCCCCTTTTCCCTTCCTTCCATCCGTCCTCTCTTCCCCTGTCTTGGGGGCTGCACGAAATACATTTTGCAGGTCAGACAGATCTACCCAGACGTAGAGGGCGGACATTTAGGGTTGAGGGTACATTGTGTTTAGTGGCACGCGAACAGATATGGTCGAATCGTCTTACAATACCTTGTGCATTTGTAGTAGTAGTAGTAGTAGTAGTAGTAGTAGTAGTAGTAGTAGTAGTAGTAGTAGTAGTAGTAGTAGTAGTAGTAGTAGTAGTAGTAGTAGTAGTAGTAGTAGTAGTAGTCGTAGTAGTAGTAGTAGTAGTAGTAGTAGTAGTAGTAGTAGTAGTAGTAGTAGTAGTCGTAGTCGTAGTCGTAGTCGTAGTCGTAGTAGTAGTAGTAGTAGTAGTAGTAGTAGTAGTAGTAGTAGTAGTAGTAGTAGTAGTAGTAGTAGTAGTAGTAGTAGTAGTAGTAGTAGTAGTAGTAGTAGTAGTAGTAGTAGTAGTAGTAGTAGTAGTAGTAGTAGTAGTAGTAGTAGTAGTAGTAGTAGTAGTAGTAGTAGTAGTACTTGTTGTTGTTGTCGTTGTTGTTGTTGTTGCTGCTGCTGCTGTTGTTGTTAATGTTGCTGCTGTTGTTGTGGTTTATGTTGTTTGTGTTGCTGTCGTTGTTGTTGTTCGTGTTGCTAGTGTTAATGTACTTGTTGTGCTTGTTGTTGTTCTTGTTATTGTTGTAGAGTTCTCATTTCTGAAGAATAATTATTGTTGATCCCCCCACCGGTGCATACTGTTTCTTCTCAATCAAAGTGTGCCCCTCGACGCTCGCACCCTGTTTTTGACAAGGAAAGTCTTCCTGCTCAAACTGGCCCCCTGGCCCCCGGGTTACAACAACAACGGCTCCCGCTTGAGACTTCCTTACAATTTAGCCAGGATCCCCGCTCCCGCCCGAGAATTCCTCGCATGTTATTCAGGAATCGCGCCCTCGCTTGGGACTTCCTTACAATTTATTAAGGAATCGCTCTCCCGGCGCTCTGGAGTCGCGCTCTCCCTGGAGACTTCCTTGCAACTTACTGAAGAATGGCCTTGCGTTGGAATTTCCTGCAATTTGCTCAAGCGCCGCGCTCCCGACACCCAGGCACCCAGGAGTCGCGCCCGTTGTGGCCCCATGTGCATGCCCTTCGTGGCCCCGCTGTCGCCATTTGTGCCCCCCTCACTGTCCTACGTGGCCCAGTTGCTACCCTCAGTGGCCCCATAGTTGCCTTCTGTGGCCCCGCATTATCTGCACTTCGTGGCCCCCGCTCGTTCGCGCTCTTCGTGGCCCCATACGCATTCCGTTCGTGTCCCCGCTGTCGCCCTTCGTGGCCTACTTCGTGCCCTTCGTGGCCCTGCTGTCGTTCTCTCTCGCTCTCGCTTTCTCTCGTCGTCGCCGTCGTCGTCGTCGCCGTCGTCTTCGACGTCGTCGTCGTCGTCGTCGTGGTCGGTCCCCTGTCCGTCCCTCTTGGGGTCGGGTCGACGGTCCGCGGCCGCCCCGCCGATCAGCGCTGCCGCTGGCCAGGCCGACGGTCCGCGGCCGCCCCGCCGCTTGCCGGGGCCCGGCCTGCAGGGAAGAAAGGTATACCCCCCAAAAGGGGTTCGATCGAAGACGAAGAGGGCGGGCATCGAGGGTTTGGGAAATACGCGTTATTGGACACTCGAGCATATAAGGGCGAGCAGTCTTAAAATTGTTGTTGTGTTGTTGTTGTTGTTGTTGTTGTTGTTGTTGTTGTTGTTGTTGTTGTTGTTGTTGTTCCACCAGTTTTTGTTGAACTCTCACATCTGGAGAATAATTATTGTTGATCCCCCCCGCCGGGTGTACATTGTATGTTTCAATTGAAGTGCCCCTCCCGGGGCACGTTGTTTTTCTATCAGGGAAAGTCTTGGTGCTCAAACTATGTTGTTGGCCCCCTGTTTACAACAACAACGGCACCCGCCTGATATTTCCTCACAATGTATTGAATAATCGCGTTCCCTCCCGAGACTTCCTCGCACTTTATTCAGGAATCGCGCTCTCTCTTGGGACTTCCTTACAATTTATTCAGGAAGCGCTCTCTCGGCGCTCTGGAGTCGCACTCTCGCTGGAGACATGCTTGCAATTTACTGAAGAATAGCGCCCTTGCGTCGGATTTTCTTGCAATTTGCTCAAGCGCCGCGCTCCCGACACTCAGGCACCCAGGAGTCGCGCTCACGCTTAGGACTCCCTCACACATTATTTAAGAATCGGAATATCGCTGCCCATCGTGGCCCCGTTGCAGCCCTTCGTGGCCTCCTCGCTGCCCTTCGTGGACGGACCCGTTGCAGCCCTTCCTGGCCCCCTCGCTGCCCCTCTTGGCCCCGTTGCCGCCCTTCGTGGCCCCCTCCCTGCCCTTCGTGGCCCCGTTGCAGCCCTTGTTGGCCTTTTCGCTTTGGTTCGTGGCCCCTTTGCAACCCTTCGTGGCCCCCTTGCTGCCCCTCGTGGCCCCGTTGCAGCCCTTCGTGGCCCCCTCGCTGCCCTTCGTGGCCCCGTTGCAGCCCTTCGTGACCCCCTTGGCTGCCCTTCGTGGCCCCGTTACAGCCGTTCGTGGCCCCCTCGCTTTGTTTCGTGGCCCCGTTGCAGCCCTTCGTGGCCCCCTCGCTGCCCTTCGTGGCTCCGTTGCAGCCCTTCGTGGCCCCCCTCGCTGCCCTTCGTGGCCCCGTTGCAGCCGTTCGTGGCCCCCTCGCTTTGTTTCGTGGCCCCGTTGCAGCCTTTCGTGGCCCCCTCGCTGCCCTTCCGTGGCTCCGTTGCAGCCCTTCGTGGCCCCCTCGCTGCCCTTCGTGGCCTCATATATGTATGCCCTTCGTGGCCCCCGCTCGTTCGCGCCCGTCGTGGCCCCATATGAATGCCCTTCGTGGCCCCACTGTCGCCCTTCGTGGCCCGCTCGCTGTCCTTCGTGGCCCCCTCGCTGCCCTCAGTGGCCCCGTCCTTGCCCTTCGCGGCCCAATCTACGTATGCCCTTCGTGGCCCCCGCTCGTGTGGCCCCGCTGTCGCCCTTTGTGGCCCCCTCACTGTCCTACGTGGCCCAGTTGCTACCCTCAGTGGCCCCGTCGTTGCCTTCTGTGGCCCTGCATTATCTGCCCTTCGTGGCCCCCGCTCGTTCGCGCTCTTCGTGGCCTCATACGCATTCCTTTTCTGTCCCCGTTGTCGCCCTTCGTGGCCTACTTCGTGCCCTTCGTGGTTTTGCTGTTGCTCTCTCTCTCTCTCTCTCGCTCTCGCTTTCGCTCGTCGTCGTCGTCGCCGTCGTCGTCATTGACGTCGTCGTCGTCGTCGTCGTAGTAGTCGGTCCCCTGTCCGTCCCTCTTAGGTTCGGGCTGCCGCCGATCAGCGCTGCCGCTGGCCAGGCCGGCGGTCCGCGGCCGCCCCGCCGCTTGCCGGGGCCCAGCCTGCAGGGAAGAAAGGGATACCCCCAAAAAGGGGCACGATCGAAGACAGGGAGGGCGGGTATCGAGGATTTGGGGAATACGCGTTGACGGACACTCGAGCAGATAAAGGCGAACAGTCTTAAAATGGTGGTTGAAATTTCATACCTGAAGAAACATTATTGTTGATCCCCCCCTCACTGGTGCATAGTGTTTTTCTGAATCAAAGTGTGCCCCTCGACGCTCACACTTTGTTTTTTGGCAGGGAAAGTCTTGGTAGTCAAACTGGGCCCCTGGCCCCCCGGACTACAACAACAACGGCTCCCGCTTGAGAAATCTTCCAAATTTACTCAGGACCCACCGCTCCCGTTTCAGATTTCCTTTTGATTTACTCAGGAATCCCGCTCCCGCTTAAGACTGTCTCACAATTTAGTCCAGGTCAAACTGCGTTGTTGCTCCCCCTGGACTACAACAACAGCGGCTCCCGCTTGAGACTTCCTCACAATTTACTGAAGAATCGCGCTCTCGTTTTGGACTTCCTGGCACTTTACAACCGAACCGCGGCTGCTGCCTGAAAGTTCCGGACAATGTATTATAATATCGTATTATAGAATCGCGTTCTCGCTTGGGACTTCCGCGCAACTTACCACCGAACCGCTTCGCTTGATATTTCTTCACATTTTATCCAGATGCTGGTCCTCGACACTCAGGAATCGCGCCCCCGCTACAGATTGCCTCGTGGTTCAAGCAGGACTCACGATTCAACGACCCGCCCGATCGAACCGCCCGTCGGGGCCTGCCCGCCCGACCAACCCGTTAATGACTGCAGTCGCCGCTCGCTGCCCTTCGCCCGCCTTCGATGCCCCTCGCTGCCCGTACTGGTTCCGCGGTCGCCTTCGCTCGCTGCCCTTCGTGGCCCCGTTGCTGCTCTCAGTGGCCCCGTCGCTGCCCTTTTTGGCTATGCCCTTCGTGGCCCCCGCTCGCACGCGCCAGTCGTGGCCCCATACGCATGCCCTTCGTAGCCCCGCTGTCGCCCTTTGTGGCCCCCTCGCTGCCCTTCGTGGTCCCTTTGCTGCCCTCAGTGGCCCCGCTGTCGCCCTTTGTAGCCCCGTATACGGATGCCCTTCGTGGCCCCCGTTCGCTCCCGTCGTGGCCCCATATGCATGCCCTTCGTGGCCCCGCTGTCGCCCTTTGTGGCCCCCTCGCTGCCCTTCGTGGCCCCGGTGCTGCCCTCAGCGGCCCCCTTGCTGCCCTCTGTGGCATCGGATTTAATGCCCTTCGTGGCCCACGCTGGCTTTTCTCAAGATTTACTTTGTGAATCGCGTTATCGCTGGAGACTTCCTCGCGATTTATGCAGGACCCACGCTTCAGCAACCCGCCTGCTCGACCTCGTCGCTTGGGCCCGCCTTCCCGACCTGCCCGCTATGGGTCTGCCCACCCGATCTGCCCGTTTGGTTATACCATTTGTTTTCTGCTCATTGCCCCCTTTCTGCTGATTTGTCTCGTGCTCCATTATTCTCACTCCCCCTTTCACCCGTCCTCTCTTCCCTTGTTTAAGGTGCTGCATTACATACGCGTGGCAGGTAAGGAACATATACACCCAAGGGGGTACGATCGAAGACGGAGAGGGCGGGTACCGAGGGTTTGGGGTATACGTATTGATTGGCACGTGAGCAGATAGGAGCGAACAGTCTTAAACTGATTGTTGTTGTTGTTGAGGAGTTCTCATGGCTGAGCAATGATTATTGTTGTTCCCCTCCAGTGACCATTATGTTTTTTGTTTAAATTGAAGTGCTTCCCCTGGGCTGGCACCTTGTTTTTTATCAAAGAAAGTCACTTGGTTCAAACTGCGTTGTTGGCCCCCGGATTACAACAACAACAACAACAACAACAATCATTTTACCCGAACGCGTGGTGTTCTCCCCAGTGCCAGGGTTTTCATACGACACCAGGCAATACCCCCACTTCGTGGGGGGGCATTACAAGCTCTACCAAATATCCAAACGATTCTTCGCGACCACCCAAACCCAGCTTCCCGCCCTATGACGTTGGGACACTTCACTTCGTGGCGTGCGGACGACCGTGGCTACTACACTGGCGGGCAAGGGTTTTTGGAGATTTCGGCGTGCGCGCGCGAAGAAAAAACGAATGTGTCCCGCATGGTATTATTTGACAGGGATGATGGCCCTGGCAGGTGCGCAACCGTTGTCGCAGAAGTTCGAAAAAGTTGCTCGCAAAAGCCCGTTTGACAGAAATGTTTAAAAAGTGTTGGGTTTCCTACGAATCCGCAAGAGCGCGCGGGATGAGATTTTGACATTTTTTTGTTGAAAAACCATTGGTTTTTTGATGTTTTTATGTTAAAATCGCTCCGAACACTAAGCTTTTGGAAGGATTTCGTCTTGCGCGCGCGAATGTCCACTTTACCTTATTTTTTGCAAGGGATTCTTGAAATTTGATTATATTAGAACAAGAAATGTCATTTTATAGTGTTTTTTGCAAGGGAAAGCGGGGGGGAACAAAACAACCGGATCTTGATCACATCGAATTACCTGAGGCTTCCTCACGAAAATGATGAAAATGTAGCTGCGGCCTAGGCGGCGCAGGGGGGGCGTGCACCAGGGGGCCCAACAATAATTATTCTTTAGAATTAATAATGTTCAACAACAACAACAACAACAACGTCTCCCGCCTGCGACTTCCTCACAATTTAGCCAGGGCCCCCGCTCCCGCTTGAGATTTCCTAGTTTTTTACTCAGGATTCGCGCTCTCGCTTGGGACTTCCTTACAATGTATTCAGGAAGCGCTCTCTCGGCGCTCTGGAGTCGCGCTCTCGCCGGTGACTTGCGTGCGATTTACTCAAGAATCGCGCTCTTGCGTTGGAAGTCCCGGCAATTTACTCAAGCGTCACGCTCCAGACACTCACGCACCCAGGAGTCGCGCTCACGCTTCGGATTCCCTCGCAGCGTATTTAGGAATCGGGATCTCGCTGCCCTTCGTGGCCCCGTTGCAGCCATTCGTGGCCCCCTCGCTGCCCTTCGTGGGCCCGTTGCAGCCCTTTGCGGCCCCCTCGCTGCCCTTCGTGGCCCCGTTGCAACCATTCGTGGCCCCCTCGCTGCCCTTCGTGGGCCCGTTGCAGCCCTTCGCGGCCCCTCGCTGCCCTTCGTGGCCCCGTTGCTGCCCTTCGTGGCCCCGTTGCTGCCTTCGTGGACCCGTTGCAGCCGTTCGTGGCCCCCTCGCTGCCCTTCGTGGCTGCGTTGCAGATCTTCGTGGCCCCCTCGCTGCCCTTCGTGGCCCGTTGCAGCCCTCAGTGGCCCCTTGGCTGCCTTTCGTGGCCGCATACATCTATGCCCTTCGTGACCCCCGCTCGTTCGCGCCCGTCGTGGCCCCATATGCATGCCCTTCGTGGCTCCGCTGTCGCCCTTTGTGGCCCCTCGCTGTCCTACGTGGACCCGTTGCTACCCTCAGTGGCCCCGTCGTTGCCTTCTGTGGCCCCGCATTCTCTGCCCTTCGTGGCCCCCGCTCGTTCGCGCCCTTCGTGGCATCATACGCATGCCCTTCGTGGCCCCGCTGTCGCCCTTCGTGGCACTCTTCCTGCCCTTCGTGGCCCCGCTGTCGCTCTCGCTCTCGCTCTCGCTTTCGCTCTTCGTCGTCGGCGTCGTCGTCGACGTGGTCGGTCCCCTGTCCGTCCCTCTTGTGGTCGAGTTGCCGCCGATTAGCGCTGCCGTTGGCCAGACAGACGGTCCGCGGCCGCCCCGCCGCTTGCCAGGGCCCGGCCTGCAGGAAAAATACATACCCCCCACAAGGGGCACGATCGAAGACGAAGACGGCGGGTATCGAGGGTTTGGGAAATACACGTTGAATGACACTCGTGCAGATAAGAGCGAACAGTCGTAAAATGATTGATGTTGTTGCTGCTGTTGGTTCTATCCGGCTTCTGGGGGCCTCCTGAGAATTCTACAGGACCAGGCTCTTCGGCGACTCGAGAACTTGGAGCTCTTTTTTTCCCCTCCAGAATTCTCAGACTCTGATGACCATTTCCGGGCCATTGTTGGTTACCCCTGGGGACAAAACCGACCCAAGACGAAACGCTGGCCCCAGACAATGCTTCAGAGCTCCGCGGGCCAGCGACTCGAACAACACGACGTCGGAGGTTCCCGGTCAATGCGGCATGTGAGGGGCCCAATCCTGCTGTAGTCATCCGGCCTCGCCCGTGGCCTTCTCGTGGCAGCCGCGTCCTACTCGTGGCAGATGCGCCGTACGTATGCCCTATTTGTAGCGGTTGTGGCCGAGCTGCAACGCTTCAGCACTACGCAGCAATTTGGATCGGGCTTCTTATCTACCTGAAGGTGCCTCTTGTTTGGGGTGGAGACGGCGTGTGTCTGGGAGTCTTTCTCCGTTCCGAGGGCTTCGGGTTTGGATCAGCTGTCGCGTCTGACAGTTGGCCAGGACGTGGAGTATCCGAATGCGCCCGCTTTGGCGGTATTCTTGCAGTCTCTTGGAGACATCGTGCAAACTGGAACGCTCGAAGGCAGCGCTGCCAGGACGCTTCCCTGGCTCCTCCTATCCTGATTGGAGTGCCCGGCTGGCCTCTCCGCTGCCCCTGCGCGGGGTGCTTCGAGGCTAGTGGAAGGGCCCAGGGCTGCTCGGAGGATGCCCAGTCGAGACAACAGTGGCTCTCCCGCCTGGGACCCCCCCAGTCCGCTCAGCATCGATCCCGAGAGGGAGCTCCCGGGAGGCCATGAACGAACGAACGCTTCCAGGAGCCGTCAAGGGCGTGGCAACGAGACGCTTCCGGGCACCGAGAAGCAGCCGTGGCAACGAGAAGCTCCCAGGAGGCCATGACCGGACGAAGAGATGCCAGGGAGAGCCGCCGCTGTCTCCACCGCCCCCCCCCCCCCCTCCGAGCAGCGCGCGCAGGACCCCTGGAGGCAGCCCGGGCTGGCCCCAGCAGGCTCCCAGTGAGCCAGAACTCCGATTTAAGAATGCACTTATGTATGTGTGTAGACATGTATGTATGTATGTATGTATGTATGTATGTATGTATGTATGTATGTATGTATGTATATCTGTATGTATGGATGCATGCATGCATGCATGCATGTATGTATGTATGTTTGTTTGATTGTTCGTATGTATGTATGTATGTACGTATGCATGCATGCATGTATGTATGTATGTATGTATGCATGTATATATATATATATATATATATATATATATGCCCACACCCCCCTCCAGCACTCCGTGTTGAATGGCCGTGATTGCTTCTTTCCTTACTCTCGCATTGAACATCCTCCCTCATCACGCTCATTCTCTCCAGGCTTATCCTCCTACTCCTCCTCCTAAGCTACCCCCTCTCAATAATCTATGATGAGTGTAATAATGAGTACGATTACGAGTACGAGTACGATTATGATAATGATGATGACGACGATGATGATGATGCTGCTGCTGATGATGATGATACCGATGATGATCATGGTAGTGATCACGGTGATGATGGTGATGACGGTGATGACGGTGATGATGATGATGATGATGATAATAATAATGATTATGATGATTATGATGATGATGGTGACGGTGATTGTGATGATGATGATGATGATGATGATGATGATGATAATGGTGATGATGATGATGACCACGACGATGACGACGACGACGACGACGACGGTGACGACGACGACGACGACGATGACGACGACGACGACGACGACGACTCCCTCCTCGCTCTTCCTCCTCCCCCTCTCCAGTGTTACTTTTCTCCGCATCCTTCCATCGTATGCAATATCAAATGATTACGCATATCTTTCCTTCCCCCATTCTCCCCCTATCGTTCTCTTTCTCATTGATGCTTCGCCTCTTTTTTCTCCCATCCGCTCCGAACGTGGGGCGAGGAGGAAGAGAACAACGAGAAGGGCGAACGGAAAATCTAAAGGATGAGGACATGAGAAAGGATGAGAGAATGTGTAGGAGGAGGAAGAGTGTTGCGCATCCGTACTTGAAGGACGGATGACCAGAGGCAAAAAGGCAATGAAAGGAACGATGAAGGAGGGAAGCAAGAGAATGAGGTGGAGGACGAGCTTCATGCTCTTCGCGTCCTTCGTCATCGCATACGTCACAGTGTTTTTCGGCGTTCTTATTCTTATTGCTCTTATGCATCTTTCGTTTTGCTTTTTCCATCGTTATTTTTGATTTCAAGCTTTACTTAACGACAGCCAACGTTTGCCAGGACTCACGCCACCAGCGCCGAGCAGCGATGCCCGTGTGCGATAACAAGGGTTGCAAGTGGGGACCGGCCGGCAAGGGCTTCCCGATGTCCTCGCCTGGCATATGCGTCCTGTGCCAAGACGCGGATGCGACGGCAGCGTCCACTGGCCACCGTCGTGGAGCGGTGCTTCGCAGGCTGCTCGCGCAGCCGAGCTCGAAGCAGGACTCTGAGTTTGCACACCGCGGCCATAAACAAAACCAGAACCAGAACCTGAACGAGGGAACAATAAGCATTTAACTTCACAAGAAAACTAAATCATGTCATAACCACATCTCACAACCCAAGCCACACTGTCACATAGATCCAACATGGAGTTCAACAAGTTCCTATGGTACAGATTACAATAGGATTATTTGTCCATCTGAAAACACAATGATTTGGCATACAAAACCAATTTTCCTTCTGAATACACATTGTTTTTGTTTCCAAGATCAAATTTCAATGTGAAAACACAATGTTTTTGTATTCAAAAACAAGTTTCCTTATGAAAACACATTTTTTTTGAATCCAAAACCAATTTTTATGAAAACACAACGTTCTTGCACCCCAAACCAATCTTCCATGTGAAAACATAATGTTTTGGCATCCAAAACTAATTTTCCACGTGAAAACATATTTTTTTTGAAATCCAAAACCAATTTTCTTTATGAAACACAACGTTTTTGCATCCAAAAACAATTTTACGTGTGAAACCACAATGTTTTTGCATCCATAATCAATTTTCTTTGTCTTTTTTTAATACAATGTTTTTGCATTCAAAACCAGTTTTCCTTTTGACAACACAATGTTTTTTATATCAAAAACCAACTTTGCATGTGAAAACACATTGTTTTTGAACTCTGATATCACGAAACCTTGGCAGTTTTTTTTTGCTGTCGCGAAACCGTTGTATTTGTTCTCCATCTTCTCTTTGCCAAGCGGAATTTGGCCAGTCAGACTGAGCCGACGGCGGCCCCGAAGTTTCGCGGGGCCGAAAAAACAAAAAAGACAAAACCTGCCAGGGTTTCGTGACATCATAAACACAAAGAATGCAACACAAAACAAAACCTGCCGAGGTTTCGTGATATCCGAGCTCAAAAACATTGTGTTTTCACAGACAAAGTTGGTTTTGGATGCCAACACATTTTGTTAGCACGCGGAAAACATTGTTTTGAATGCAAGAACATTGTGTTTTTTTTTACAAGGAAAATTGATTCTGGATACACTAACATTGTGTTTTCACATGTAAAATTGGTTTTGAATACCAAACCATTGTGTTTTCACGTGGGAAATTGGTTATGGATGCAAAAACATTGTGTTTTCACATGGAAAATTGGTTGGGGGTGCAAAAACAGTGTGTTTTCATAACGGAAAGCTGCACTCTTGACCTCCTGAACCAAATTGGAATCCATTGGGCATGGGAACTGGTCAACCCTCTTGAAATTCTTACTTGCATCAAATGCGATTGAAACCCACCTCTTCCTCCTCATCGCAAACGGTCTGAATCAAAGTCTTTTGGACCTTCTCAAGGCGCATGCGGCGCAGTCTTCTGTTTGGAAGAGGAGGTCGCATCAAAGTCTTTGGGGCCTGGGATCTGCTTCAGTCCGATTGAATGCTTATTTGATTTTTATTGAAATTCAATTGAAATCCATTGTAACTCGGGTCTGGGCCATTTCTGTTTGCAGCTCCCATTTGGAATCTAATTGAATCCGATTGAAATCCTCTGGATCTGGAGCCTGCTCCAGTCCGATTGAATTTTTGGTTGGTTCCTATTCAATGCTAATCAAAATCATTTGGAACTGAGATCTGCTCCAGTCCGATTGAATCCTGATTTGATTCTTATTGACACCCAATTGAAATCTATCGGAACTGGGGTCTGGGCCATGTCTTTGCAATTCCTATTTGAAATCTAAGCGAATCTAATTGAAACCCTCTGGATCTGGAGTCTGCTCCAGTCCGATTGAATTCTTGTTTGGTTCCTATTCAATTCAAATTAAAATCCTCTGGATCTGGGATCTGCTCCAGTCCGATTGAATCCTTATTTGATTCTTATTGAAATCCAATTGAAATCCATTGGAACTGGGGTTTGGGGAATCTCTTTGAAAGTCACATTTGGAATCTAATCGAATCCAATTGAAATCTTCAGGATCTGGAGTCTGCTCCAGTCCGATTGAATTCTTGTGTGGTTCATATTCAATTCAAATCAAAATCCTCTGGAACTGGGATCTGCTCCAGTCGGCTTGAATCTTCATTTGAGTCTCATTCAAATATAATTGAAATCTCCTGGGTCTGGAAACTGCTCTGTACTATTGAATTCGCACAAGATTCAAATTGTAACTCTTGGATACAGACATACAGGGATATATATATATATGTATGAAGAATACCAGAAAAACTATGAGGACGGAGTGCTGGGGGGGTGGGTGGGGGGTGGGGGGGGGTCTCCACACACACACATATATATATGTGTATGTGTGCAGGTGTACGTGTGTGTATGTGTGCATGTATGTGTGTATGTATGTATGTATGTATCTGTGTATGTATGCACGTATGCATGCATGCATGTATGTATGTATATATGTATGTATGTTGCATGTATGCATGCATGTATACTTGTATACATATATGCATGCATGTATGTATGCATATATGCATGTACACATGCATGCATATATGCATGGATGCACGTATGCATGTATGTATGTGTGTTTGCATGCACGCCTGTATGCATGTGTATGTATGAGTGTATGTATGCATATAATTGTGTGCAAAAACATTGGACCCCGGAGAAATGTTTCCATCTCCTGGAATCGGGGGGCGACGGGAGGGGCGAATGGCCCAGGGGGCCTGGGCCATCGCCGCCCCTAGGTACTCGTATTGATCTCCTCTAGGCCATTCGCCCTCATCATCGTCCCCGATGGAGCCAGATTTTCGTCCAGCCGCGCCCCAGCTTCTGCTTCGCGTGAAGACGCCCACGGTCGCCCGGGGCCGCGCCGTGGGCGGGACGGGCGCGGCCGCGCTGGCCCTCAAGAGGCCTTCCTTCTTCACCGTGGCCCTGCGGGGAGTCGTGGGAGCCGACGAGGCGGAGGGGGGGGAGGAGGAGGAGGAGGTGGTGGAGGAGGAGGATGAGGAGCAGGAGGAGGAGGAGGAGGAGGTGGAGGAGCAGGAGGAGGTGGAGGAGGAAGAGGTGGGGGAGGAGGAGGAGGAGCAGGAGGATGAGGAGAAGGAGGAGGAGGGCCAGTAGCCATTTGGGCTCAATGCCGGTCTGGTCCGAGGCAAGGGCTCTGCGCGCAGTGGCTGACCTGTCAGGCCAGCGTCGTTGTCTCACAGTCGGCCCTGAATGGTAGGTCGACCATGCCAACTCGAGTGTACCCTTGTGTCCTGTCTGTCCCGACCTATGCAGCCCCCGTGTCCTTCCGTATTATGGGGCCACGTTGCCGTCGAAAGGGTCGTGTGTCCTTCCAGATGTCCTGTCCAATCAGGTCCGACTGTATTTCTCAATGCCGCCACTATAGGCCATGGGCGGCTGACCCACTGGTAGCTGTTTGCCGGGCGCGGCCGGCCCCTCGCACAGCAACGCACTCCCCTAGGTTTAAGTCGGGCCTGTCCCCCCACAGGGGGATTTTGGGCGAATAATAAAAAAATACCCCAAACATACCCCAAACTGGTCATAAATTATTCCAAAAATAGTCCCCAGACTATTTGTTAGACATGTTTTATATTTGTTGGGGGGTAGTTTTTATTTTTCGTCGAAAATCCCCCAGTAGGGGGACACGCCCGACTTAACCCTAGGTCAGCCGCCCCTGATCTGTAGTTGTGGCCATAAAACATCGGACAACTACGTCGGGGCTCGCAGCCCTCGTGCCTCACAGAGGCTCTTGCTGCCGTGCAAGTGGCACGCGGCTTCGGCGACGCAGTTCGGCATCGACCCGCAGCTGCAGATTGTGATCCTTTTGACGGTACTTCTGATGAACCCCCCGAATTGTCGCCACGACGATCCGCCTCCTGTCACGAAACTGATCGACACGAAGGTCGCCAAGAAAGTGTTCAGTAGGCGGACCGAGACAAAGAAAAGGCGGCCCGCCATACCCGCCTTCGGAGTTTTCGGGCGTTTCGGGACTCATGCTCCTTTCCATGCTTCGGCTCAAGTTCACGAAGATGGGCAGGAAGGTGTCGGGCAGGCGGAATGCCATGCCCAGCCCAGAAATGGAAGAGGCGACCCGCCACGCCCGCCTTCGGACTTGTCGGGCGCCTCGGGAGACAGGTGGTCACGTTCATACAGTCGGGGCCCTGAAGAAGGAACCCTTTTCGTTGGGGAGGGGCTCCGCGTTCCTTAAGTGTTTCGCAGCTTGCCTCAGGTTGTCCTTATGTTTTCGATCGGAAATCGAAGTTTAACTTATGGTAAAAAGGGACCTCGTTCCTTATTCGGGGCTCCTTAGGTCAAGGCCCCGACTGTATTTAGCGGCGCAAGGAAACAGGGCCGCCTGCGCCGACATCTGCGCGCAGGCTGCCTGGGCAGAGTCGCGCGTCAGCGCCCTCGTCTCCACTGGCGTGCTGCGCTGGCGGCCCGCGGAAGCCACCGCGTGAGGTCGCTGCGCCAGCTCGCGTAGGAGCCGCTGCTGACCGTCGCTCAAATGACAAGACGAGGACTTTTTTTTTTTCTTTGGAGGCGCCTGCGCGGACATATTTCTGCACGAGAGATGCGGCCGCGGACGCCAGCGCCACACGTCGCGCACCTCCCATCTTTGTGAGGGCGCCGAGACTTTCCAGACGCATTTGGGAAGCCGGCCGCCTGTGTCAAGCAGCAATGCCACAGCAGGACGGCAACATTTGGGCCACACTCAGGAGGGGAAAAAACACACAGACACAATTAATCGTCCACTCCCAAGAAAATACGGGAAAATATGGGAACTGGGCGGGAAGACAAAAACCCATAAGATATGGCAAACTATTGGGAATATTTTTACTTGTGTATATTTATTTGTGTGTCCTGGGGCCCCTTAAAACATCTGGGCCACACGGCACGCCGCTCTCGCCTCCGAAGCGCATGGGGGGCGGCCCGCCGTGGCCGCTCTGGCAGCTCCCCGGGGGCTGCCATCGCCGACCTGTTGGCGTCGCCGCCGCGCTGCCACCACAGGGCAGGGGGCAAAGGGCAAGGGCCAGGGCAAGGGCAAGGGCAAGTGGTGTTTGGACGTTCGTTTTTTTTGTTATTCCCTACCTAGGCTCTGCCTGGAAGGGTTCTTACTCTCTAGCTGAAAGGGGCCGGGCAATGGAAACCGCCCCGGGCGGTTCCCCCAGTCCCCGCCCCGCGGTTCCCCCAGTCCCCTGGGAGCTTTAGCTTTCGCTTCAGCTGTAGCTTTAGCTTAGCTTTAGCTTAGCTTTAGCTTAGCTTAGCTTTAGCTTAGCTTTAGCTTAGCTTTAGCTTAGCTTTAGCTTAGCTTTAGCTTAGCTTTAGCTTAGCTTTAGCTTAGCTTTAGCTTAGCTTTAGCTTAGCTTTAGCTTAGCTTTAGCTTAGCTTTAGCTTAGCTTTAGCTTAGCTTTAGCTTAGCTTTAGCTTAGCTTTAGCTTAGCTTAGCTTAGCTTTAGCTTAGCTTTAGCTTAGCTTTAGCTTAGCTTTAGCTTAGCTTCAGCTTAGTTGTAGCTTTAGCTTTAGCTTTAGCTTAGCTTTAGCTTAGCTTTAGCTTAGCTTTAGCTTAGCTTTAGCTTAACTTTAGCTTAGATTTAGCTTAGCTTTAGCTTAGCTGTAGCTTAGCTGTAGCTTAGCTGTAGCTTAGCTTTACTGTTACTACTAATGCTGCTTTCCTAGGGGCTCCAACTCCTAGGTAGGGTCGCACTGGGATAATATACATATAGATAGACAGATAAAAAAAAGAGAGGCTCCTCCTTATGCTTTCCTTCCTCTGTTAATTAAAACTGTGCGCGGCCCGTTTAGCTTCGACCGGAAGAGGTGCGCTCTCGACCCGCGAATCAACAAATCGTTATTTCGCTCCCGATCCTGGCCGCGCTGCTCGGCGGTCGGGGCCGTGGGGCGTCGTCGTCCTTGCCGCCCCGTGGTCGTGTCGCGCCTTCGGGGCCTGGCCCCCGCGCGATGGCTTCTCCGCTTCTTGGGTCTTGGGTTTTTCCCCATCCTCGCTCTGTTCGTTCGCGTCCTTCCTCTCTCCACCTGTAGTCAAAAACCCCAATAAGAACGCGCGACTTTGCTCAGGGTACCCTTGCGTCCTTGCTCTTCCTTGCTCATCCCTGCTCTTCCTTGCTCTTGCGTCCTTGAGGTTTTCGTCGCCCGCCGCCCCAAAAATCCCAACTTCGGTTTCCAAGGGTCTTGCGACCTTGCCGCGCGTCCTCATTAGGGTTTTTGATTGTGCCGTGCGCAGGGTGGTTTCTCTGGCCTATCTGCGGGGACCAGTTCCGCGGCCCATGTCTTGCTGAGCCGACCAAGGCCCGCGGGGCGGACCCGAATGACGCGCCTGGTTCCTCAGAGCCCTTCCTGCCAAGCGCATCGCGCATTCTTCACAGTCGGGTTTTTTATGCCGATGGGGTTGTCCCCGTTGGCTCGGCGAGCGCTCGCCGCGTCGCGTCAGGACAGACGAACGCAGCGGGCGCGACCCCGCGCGCGCGTGCCAGTCAGATGGCACGGCCAGGGCCCCGGGCCGTCCGGGCGCGCCCGCGGTCGACAGCGGCGCTTGCGGCATTGGGCCCTTCACACTTAACCCAGGCGGAGAACATAACCCTGCGTCCGTGTTTGAAGGGGTGCTGCGGCATGGGGTTGGGCATGCGCAGTCTCCCATAAACGTGCCAGCGTTTGGTCAATGCAGAGGCAGTCGCTCTTGGCCTGGTATGAGCCAGCGTTCGTGCTGTTCCAGCAGCGGGCAGACGGCGGCCACGCTTCCCTGGACGCGCGCGCGCGCCGGGATTTCAAGTGCCATGCGGAATCGCAAGCGCACGGTTGCGTTGGACTCGGGGGTGGCCTTAATTGGCCACTGGCGGTGCGCGATGCAAGCTTGCCGCGTGCAGGGGACGCGCCCCAGCAACGCGACGTGGGAGTGTAACGCGGACGTCGTTACCTACGACCCTGCGTGGGAATTGTGCATTGCGTTGCGTCTTGTCTGGTTGCTTCATCGCGCTTCTGTCGCAGCGTTGGGCCTGTGCCCGTCGCGTTGGATAGCCGCGCGGCTCATAGCCATGCCAGAATTGATACTTACGTTCGTTATGGGCCGAGGCAGTGCGCGGCACGCGGCATGGCGATCCTGGGGCGCCAAGGTGCGCCGCGACGCGCGCGTTCGCAATGCCCCGCCCGACGCGCGCATTCGTGGTTCCGTTGCGTGCTGGCAATCGGATGCTCGGGCGCCGTCGCATTATGCGCGTTGTGCCGCTTCTCTTCAATGCGGTGCCATCTCAGGTCGGCGGCTGGGCGATGGCGCCCTCGGCGCCCGCGCGACATCATGTGGCGCGAACCAATGGCGAGGCGGTCGGCGTTCCCCTCGCCGTCCGCCGCGCTTCAGCGCGAGCCGCCCCACGTGCCAGCTATGCGGGCGGTCTCCGTGCAGCGTCGTCTTCATCGTTAGCTGGGCGCGCGCCCCTTCGATCATGGCGCCCGTGAGTTGCGCGGCGCGGCGGCGCTCGCCGCGGCCGCCAGCGCCCGCCTCAGGTCGTTGACGCGCGAGCTTCCAGTGCGTGTGTCCAGGTTCTCAGTTTCAAACCGTGGTCGTGGGTGCCGAATGTACAGGGCGCTTATCTTGCTTCTGCGCCTGGGCGAGCCCGCGTGCCCCTGCCCCGCTGGGCCATCATTCCACGCTGCGCCGAGCGAGGCGGGCGCGCCCCGCGGGCGCGCCAGGCGTCGAAGCTGCCCGCGTGGAAACGGCCCGCGTTGATGCGCGGGCCAGACGACGCGACCAGGCAACCAGGCCGTCGACCGGTCTTGCCCGACAGCTCGTTCGTCGATCGAGCGCGGGCCATTTCTCATGCTGCGCTGTGGGGTCTTTTTGTCTTTCGCGCAATGCCCCGCGCCTCTCGGCGCGGCCGCGGTGCGATCCCGCGCGCGTGCCGCGGGCCCTTCGACGCTTCAGCGCGCGTGTAGGGCGTTCCCGCGCGTCCGAGGTGCCGCGTCCAGACCGCCGATGACCGCTCCGGTGTGTTCGCAGGTCTAGTCGACGCAGTTCCGGCGCCGACATGCCGCGCGTCCGAGGCGCCCTGGCTGGCCCCCGCCCGCCCGAGCGCAGTCGCCGTGCCAGGCGCCGCGCGCTCGTGATTTAAGGGTGGGGAGGCGCGGCGGGGGGGTCTGCGCGCGCGCCCGCGCGTGCTCCTCTCCCCAGCTAGAGCGGTGGCCTAGGGCAAATGGCACGGGCCGCGTCAGCGGCGCACTGTCGGGGGGGAAGTGGATGCTGTTGCCGCGGGGTTGTCGCGGGCGCCCCGCGGCCCAGCAAGCTGCGCGCGCTTGCTGCAGCGCGATCTTGTTAGCGGGTCCGATGCGCCGCGCGCGCCCCCAGGGCGCCGCGGGCGCCGCCCCGCGCGCGGGGGCGGCGGTCGTCGCCGGCGGAGGGCGGGCGCTGGCGCGCGAGGGGCGCTGCCCTGGCTCGCGCTGGCCCGTCTGGCGCAGCTGCCAACTTATGGGTGGCCTTCGCGGGCCCGGGCCGCCCTGCCCGGGGGGGGCGGGCGGCTTCGTCGCCCCGGGCCTAGCGCCCGCGGCTCCGCAGCAGCCCGCCGCCGGGCCGAGCTCGGCCATTCCGATGCTCGACCGCGCTCGCAAATCTTTGATCCAGGGGCGCCGGAGGCGCGCGGGCCCCGTGGGTAATCTAGGCTGCGCGGCGCGCCGGGGCCTCGCGCGCGCCGGGCCGCGCGGCGGCGGCTGGCCAGGCAGGGCGCGCGGGGCGTGGCTGGCCGGGCGGATTTTTTTTCGGCGGCGCGGCGGCGCGACATGGGGCCCTCGCCTCCGCGCGCGCGGCGCTCGAGCGGCGAGTCTCGCTGCGGGTGCGCGGCGGACTTCCCGGCGTCTTATTCGGCTGCGGGCGCGCGGGCGGATGTGAAATGTCGCCGGGCCACGCGCTGATGGCGACCCCGTCGCGTCGTCCTGCGGTGGGCGGTTGGGCGGGGCAGTTTGGGGCGCCGCTGCCCCGTCGCCTCCGCGCGCTCCCCCGCGCGCGGCGTCTCGCCGCGCGATGGCGGGCGAAGCGTTGAGCGCCGCGGGGTCGCCCGCGCCCGCGGCGAAGGGCGGGTGCCCCTGCGGCCCCGCGAATTGAGATGGC
>CAUYUJ010017707.1:130524-133024 GCA_963575745.1 Prorocentrum cordatum | reverse complement strand
CGACACAACGATCACGCTCCATCGCGCCACCGCGACACCGCGACATTGCGACGCCAATGACAACAAGACACAACGAAACCATGCATCAAGACGTCGCGACACCACGCACCGCGACACTGGCACCACGACGCCATGCCACCACGACGGCTTGTGCCACCGCGACGCCACAACACCACACCACCACGACACAATGGCACCCATGACGTCACGACGAGGCGACACCACGACACCACGACACCATTGCACCAGGGCGCTTTGACACCGTGACGACAGTGCACCACGACGACACCGCTTCACGCCACGACAGTGCACCACGACGACACCGTGAACCCCCTGACACCGGGACGCCGCGACACCACGCCGGGGGCCTCTGGAGGCCAGTTCGAAATCCGCGCGGACCTCCGAACGTTTAAGTTTGGGCTGTTTTTCCTCTGAGTGAGCGCTGAGCTGAGGGATTCGGAGGTCTGAGCTGAGGGACTCGACACCGCCCTGGCCTGCACGAGAAAAGCCCCCACTCGGGCGCCCTCCGTCTGCGGCCGCCCCGGCGCGGCTGCCAGGCGCGGCGCAGCTGCGCCCTCGGCCTCGGGGCCCTCTCCGGGGGTAAGGAAGGAAGGAGGAGGAGGAGGACGACGACGATGACGACGACGACGAGGCAAGGCAAGGCAACTCTGGGGTGCTATCGCATGTGCCTACATGCATAAACTTGGAAAAGAAACTAGCACCTGAGTGGAGACGACGAGAAGGAGGAAGAGGGGGGAGGGATAGAGGAGGAGGGAGGAAGGGAGGGAGGCAGGGAGGGAGGGGGGGGGATAAGGAGGCGGGCCTCCGTGGGTAACCGCCAGAAGTCCCGCGCACGGGACCAGCTCTGCGGCCAGCAGGGGCCGCCGCTGGCGACGGGCAGGCGGCCGTGCCGCCGCCGCCGGCGGCCTCGGCCTGCGGGTGCCGCGCTGGTGGCGGCACGCAGCGGGCGGACCCGCAGCAGGCGAACTTGCAGCAGGCGAACTCGCAGCTCTGAGCCCTGAACCCTGAAACCGTTAAACCCGTAAACCCTAAACCCTAGACCCTCAAAACCCTAAGCCCTAAAGCCTTAGAACTAAGAGGCTATAACGATCTAAATTTTAAAATGCCTTGAAGCGCCCTTGCGGCGCCCCTTATGCGCGCCCTCATTGTGGCGCACCCCTCACGCAGATCCTCGCCCTCGGAGTGCCAGGAATAGTGTTCTGAGAGCTTTTGCAAATCCCACAGTGCACCCCTCACGCAGATCCTTGCCCTCACGCGTCGGTAAGTTGCTGCGGGGAGCTACTCGTTTTTGTCGCTTCGCGTGCGCGCGTCGCATCGCCCTTGCATCGGCCTTCGCGCACCGTGCCGCAGTGCTGAGGATGCGAACTGGGGATCCGTCTCCTCGAGGCAACGAGCTATCCCGCGCCTGTTGCGCAGCCACTCCATGCAATCTCACCGCCGCTGGGCGGCGTCCCTGCGACGCACAGGGACTCGCGTAAATATGCGTTGTTCTCATATCGCGTCGTCGCGCGCGCGTGCCGCATCGCCGTTGCAGCGGCTTCCCAGAAGACTTTGCGCGACTGTCGTCGTCGTCGTCGTCGTTTTGAGTTCAATATCGTCGTCTTCGTCACCGGTATCGTCGTCGTCGTCGTTTTGAGATCAATCTGTCTTGGGTCATGGGTGGGTGGGACACGTCCAACAGGCTTCAAGTTTGGGCTAGTGGACCCCTAAACCCTAAACCTTAGACCCTCTAAGCCCTAGGCAGCTGCGGCGGTGGCCAGCCCGCGGTGGCGGCCAGAGTCGTGTGCAGGGAGCGTGCCGCCCGGCGGGCCCGGCTCGTTCTGGGGTGCTCTCTTGCCGAGGGCGGGCTGCCACTGCGCCTCCGAAGGTGCGCGCGCCGGCGGGGCACGCTGGCCGAGCTCCTCCGTCCTCGGGATGGCGGGGTCGCGAAGGTCCGAGGCGAGAATTTATACATGGCCACCGCCTGGAGGGTCAGTCTTCGGAGCCTCGGCAGGCGGTGGACATGGGCATATTCGGGCCCCCGGGGGCCGAAATGCATCCACACCCGCCGCCCGCTGGGGCCCCAGGACGGCGGTTCCCAGGCGGTGGATCTGGATAAATCCCCGCTTCGCAGAAGGGGGTTCGGGGGAACTCGGGCGAAGGGAAACTGTGCCCACACACTTTTTTGGCGCCGCGGCCGCGCGCGCAGCGGCGCGGCGGAGAAGCGGTCCACGTCACGCGGTGTGGGGCCCAGGACCCGCCCATTTAGGGCGTCGAAAAAAAAAAAAAAAAAAAACCAAAAAATAAGCCCCCACCGCTCCCGCGGGGGGGGGGGGGGCGACGCAGGGAGCAGCGGGGGAAGAGGGGTTGACGGGGGGCGGGGAGGGGGCCGCGGGGAGACGAGTAGTAATGATGGGGCGCATGCGGGGAGACGGGGGAGGGTCGACGGGTGCATGCGGCAGGTAATTATGGGGCGCAGTGACGACCCGCGACGGCGGGG
>CAUYUJ010017707.1:101333-130424 GCA_963575745.1 Prorocentrum cordatum | reverse complement strand
CACCACACACCACACACCACACACCACACACCACACACCACACACCACACACCACACACCACACACCACACACCACACACCACACACCACACACCACACACCACACACCACACACCACACAACACACACCACACACCACACACCACACACCACACACCACACACCACACACCACACACCACACACCACACACCACACACCACACAACACACAACACACAACACACAACACACAACACACAACACACAACACACAACACACAACACACAACACACAACACACAACACACAACACACCACACACCACACACCACACACCACACACCACACACCACACACCACACACCACACACCACACACCACACACCACGCACCACGCACCACGCACCACGCACGCACGCACGCACGCACGCACGCACGCACGCACGCACACTCACACACTCACACACTCACACACACACTCACACACACACACACACGCACACACGTACACACACACACACTTCTGCACACTTCTGGCGGCCCTGGCCTCGCGCGCAGCGTCGAGGCGGAGACAATCATCACACGGGCGGGCGCGCGCGCGGCGGGCCGCTCAAAGTGTGCACACAGTTTTTTTTGATCCGCGGGTCGAGAGCGCACCTCTTCTGGTCGAAGCTAGGCGGGCCGCGCGAAGCTTGAATTAACCATTGAGGGGGAGGATAGGAAAAAAGATAACAAAGTGTGCATACACACAGGTACCGATCTTGTCCAGCCCCCAGCCTTGGCCCCCAGGGTCGGTGCCACGTGCCTCCCTGGGCAGGCCTGGAGGGCGTGTGCACCGACGCAGGGTGGGCCCTGCCAGGACCCTGCTCGGCGGCGAGCGGCGGGGGGCAGTGAGGAGGAGAAGGCCTTCTCAGAAGGCGGCGGGACTTCTCAGAAGCCCTCGCGCCTTCTGGGAAGCTTTCAGTATCTTCGGGGAAGGTCAGGAGGGAAAGAAACACACAGACACAATCAATCGTCGACTCCCCAGAAAATATGGGAAAATATGGGAAGTGGGGGGGAAGACAAAAACCCAGAAAATATGGAAAAATATGGTGAATCGTTTTATTTGTGCGTATTTATTTGTGTGTCCTGGGGCCCCTTCAAGCTCAGGCACTCTCTCAGAAGGCTCGCGGACCTCCGAGCCTTCTGAGAAGGCCTGCTCCTCCTCACTTCCCCCTCCTCGCTCGCCGCCGACCTGTGCACGTGCATGCCCAGACATCCTCTGACGCGAAAAACATGTGCATTTCACAGCCCCAGCGCTGCCGACCGCCTCCCCGGGAGGCAGCTTTCCATCCCGGGCCCGCACCCGACGCCCCTTGGGTGGCCTGACGGCGGGCCCCCCAGGTTGCCGAAGGCGAGGGAGCACGCAAGGATCGAAGCAGCGATGTCGTCGGAGAACTGGCTATCGTTTTCTTATTCATTGTTTTGCCGATCGGCGCGGGCCCCCCTCCCCCCCTCCCCCCCCCGTGGAGTAGATATTGGTTGTTTTTGGCGCCTGTTTCGAGCAGGTGGAGCCTCGACCATAGGATGCACTGCTGCAAACCGTCGCATCAAGCAGAGGTCTGGAGCCAGATCCCCCCTCATCCCCCCCTTTCCGCCCAACGTCGAAACGCCGAATAGGAAAACGTTCACCTGGGGATGGGCCTGGGCAGGATCTGTGTCTGTGCATACCCGTCGGTCGTTGAAAGCAGGTATTCTTGGATTGCCAGATCCCAATCTACTTCAAACGCTATCCTACTTCAATAATCGATCTGATTTGGCCGCGTTTTGTGACTCTCTTGGCGGGCCCGAGCCCAGTCTACTTGATCCGCCTTCATACTTCATGTGTTTACAGACTTCTTCCGACCGACGTGTACATCATCGGAGCACTGGGGATGGGCCTGGGCAGGACCTGTGCCTGTGCATACAGTGGGGGCAGGAGGCTCCAGACCCTGGAGGATTTTTTGTCTACTGATGGCGGCGGTGATATTCATGGCAATTCTACGATTGGAGTCCCACCGGCTTCCAGACCCTGGATTCGCGATCCAAGGGTTCCTTATCCAATGCCTCCAACGTGCACAACTCGCGGAAACCCCGCCCCCAAGCGGCCCTCGCCGAGGCGAAGCCGTGCCCTGTCGCTTCGCTGGTGTGTCAGCCGCGCGGCTGGGCCAGCCGAATCTTTTTCTGCAAGTAAGAAAGCGTCCGCAGACCAACGGCGAAAACAAACATGCCCTCAACGCAGTTTCCCGGACATCCGAGGGCATGACTTTTTTCAGTGCGCGGCCCGAGAGCCTCCGATCCCTTCCCCTGGGGAGTGGCGTCTCGCCCCAGGCTGTTTTTCTTGACGTTTCCAAGGCCGCCCACGGGACCAGGAGGCCGAACGCGAGGGAAACAATGCCTAGGCTAAAAAACACATGTCGTCGCATGTCTGGGCCCCTCTCTTCCACGAGCGCTCTCCTCCTCCTCCTCCTCCTCCTCCTCCTCTTCCTCCTTCTCCTCCGCTCTTCTCCTCTTCTCTCTCCTCCTCCTCCTCCTTCTCCTCCTCCTCTTCCTCCTTCTCCTCCTCTCTTCTCCTCCTCTCTCTCCTCCTCCTTTTCCTCCTCCTCCCCCTCCTCCCCCTCCTCCTACTCCTCCTGCTCCTCCTCCTCCTCCCCCTCCTTCCGTAGCCATTTTGGCCTAAGATCCTCATTTTAGCCACGCCAACAAATGGATACCGCTAGTCCGCGGCCAGTTTCCAAGAGATTTTGCCTGATCCAATCACGAGCGTGCAGGCCGCTCACAGTTCCATATCTCCTTGCGGTTGCTCTCGTGGCAGCGGCCTCCATATACACATTCTTGTGGGACGTGTCTCCTGCTGAAGAACGAGTTCCGTGCCACCGAGCGGATCTCAGCCAGCCAGTGCAAAACGGACTGAAGGAGGTGCTGCACAGCCTCAAGCTCCATGGTTCCACTCCGCCCAGAAGACTCAGTCGCAAGAGCTCCCAGCGCATCTTCGACACCAATTGGAGGAGACGCTGTCCGCGCAGGTCAAATCCGCTGCCGCTGAATTCGAGAAGACAGCCAACTCAGTCGTGCAAAAAGCTAGAGAAAAATTCATGGCCACCGTCACATCCATCACGGCCGACCTCCATGCCAAGAACGAGCGGACCGAGAGAGAGCTACAGAGTACAAAGTGTCGCGTTGAGAAGACAGAGACCGCCACCCGAGAGCTTCGAGAGTCTGTGGCAAAACTTGAGCGGATCGCTGGCGAGGCAGAAGCTCGCAATCCATGCTTGGACATCACGAACATTTCCTTCGACAGGCAAGCAGTTCCATGTACTTTCTGGTGCGGTGCCGCCACCACGTTCAGCACGGACGAGCTCAAAACGGCACTCGCCGCATGGCTCCGAGATGCCAACGTCACGCTCGACCAGAATTCCTTCAACAGCACGGGGCTGGTCAAGAAGCACAGCTTCACCGTCACGGGCGGCACGGTGGTGGCTGAACCCAGAGCACGTCGCCTTCATGAAGCGCTACGACAAGGTCGGGACTGGCGCACCTTCGAGCTCGCCAGAGAGGGTGGCCCTGCATTGCAACTCTACGTCTCGGCAGATAAGAGTCCTCGGACAGTCCGACGCGAAGTACAGCTCAAGCGCCTCGGCACCCTCGTCACCGAGCGCTTCGCGCAACTTCCACTTTGACTTCACCGCGGACAGGGGTACATCACCAGCAACAGCGAGGTCCTGGTACAGATTCACGTCGGAAGCACACCAGAGGAGCCCACCACAATCAGATGGAAAACTGCTGCGGCCCGCGCCGGCATCAATGACGACCACCAGAAGAACATCCGCACGGCCTTCGAGAACAGCTTCTCTGACGCACTCACGGCGGCGCAGTGGCTTTAGCCCTCGCTGGGCGCCGTGGTTATGCAAGCAGACAGACGACGGCATGCAGATCGCCTTCTGGAACACTCAAGCTCTTCATGGATCCTCTGGCCAACGGCGCGCAGATAAACGATCTCTTCTACTACCTCTCATGCGACAGCGTGCTCTGATTGCACTACAAGAGACACATGGCTCGAGTTTCGACATGGACATGCTGGCACGCTCCACTCATCATCGATATCGTGCCTATCACTCCAGCCTCCCGAACTGCACCGCGGCGGGCGGCATCGGCCTTCTCGTGCCCTACGACCAGGTCGAGCTGAGCCGCCCACCCGACGAATGCCCTCGGCATTTTCTTGCTGAAGTCGTTCCTGGGAGAGCCGCTTCGCTCAGCATACGGGACTCGTCGCGGCAATATGAGACTGCGATCTTCAATATTCACAACTACGACTTGTCGCCGAGTGATCGAGCTGCCATCCGTGAACATTGGCAGCTGCAACGGGATCACGCGGCTGCTGATCCACGCAGGAGGACATTTATCATGCTCGGCGACTTCAATATCTCGGCGTACCCACCGGGGAGTCTACTGTCTCCGATCGACTCCACCACGGTCGAGGCGAGCAGATACCAGTACCATCCACTCTTCTGGAAGAACCTCTTCAAGGACATGCTCGAGATAACCGCGATGGCCACCACGCACCTCGCGGTCGCCAACCTCACGGAGAGCACCATCGGCCGATGCTTCGTCTCACTGGCCTCGCACGACATTCCCTTCATGGATATTGAACTCAAGGCTGATGATTCTCCACTCGAATGCCCAACTGGCATGATAAGCGACCACGAGATTATGTTTCTCCGCATTCGTCCTGCACACAGCAAACCAGTGCAAGATCAACCTGTTCCTGCTTTTCTATTTGATTCTCCGCATTGCGCTCACCACTATAGGAAGTTATCCGCACCACATGATATTTCCCACTATGGCCCAGTTCATCAATGGCGATTCCAGAAATCGTTGATGCACGAGGCCGCCCGCTTGACCAGGAACGCGCTCACGAAGATTCCCACGGCCGAACTCGATTCGCAGAACGCAGACGTCAGCAAGGAGATCCGCGGCATGACCCTTAGAAGCATCGCCCGCGCAGTCTGGAACCAGAACAAAGACCTTGCCTCCGCGCTCATCGATACCACCCAGATCGGCCGCAAATGCCTCCAGGTTGACGGTGACAGCGTCAAGCTCCTCCAACCAATCGGCTGCACCAACGAGACCCTCGACGCTCATCCCTCACTTGCTGAAGAACGGCGCGCCCGTGCTGCTGCCAAAGCCCGAGATGAATACGCGAAGCAGAATGTGCAGCTTGGTGACCAATGGCGGCATCGTGCCCGTCAGCATGCTCGTGAAGGTGACCTATGGCGGCCCTTCTCGAGACGCCTCATCCTAGCTGGCATCAAAATCACGACGGGAGACGCAGTTCACGAGCCCAGCCAGATGCACACGGCCATCATGAGCCACTGGAGCCCGATTGTTCCCGCGCGCGCGACCTCAGACCAAGATATTCAAGAATGCCTCGACCGTGTCTTCCCTCAGCGTCCCGCACTTGACTATGCCGTACCAGGTGAAGGAGAGTTGTGACAAGTTGCTAAGCGAGCTGGCGACTCAGCGCCTGGACCAGATGGGCTACCCTACCGTGCCTGGCTTCGTTCGCTTGGAGCTCTTCCCATCTTGGCCAGCCTCGTCTCCCACATGACAGACTACGGCGCACCGCGCGATCTGAACCACGCGCTGATGGCCATGCTGCCCAAGGGTGACGAGCCGCTGGGGAATTGTGAGTGCGCGCGAACGCCGATCACATTACGGCCCCTCAGCATGAAAAACACAGACGTGCAACTCATCGCCTCAGCAGCCAACCTCACTCTCTCGCACCTAGCGGAGGACACATCTGTGGAGCAGAAGGGGTTTGTTCGGGGCCGCCAATTCCTGCACAATGTCGTGCAGGTTGACATGCAAGCGAGGCCCTCCAGCACGGACCCCGATGTTGGCGCTCTGATGCCCACCTTCGCGTCCATGGACATTGCGGCCGCATTCCCCTCGCTGATTCGACAATGGCTATGGGCAGTCCTAGTGCGGTGGGGCATCCAGGGAAACTTCGCCAAGATCCTGACGTGCTGCTACACGAACCCGCTGTGTTTCCTCACTATTGGAGGTGTTCGGCGCCCCCTTCTCAGTGCCGAGTCTGGGGTGGCGCAAGGATGCCCGCTCAGTGGAACCATGTGGGCGCTGGTCTTCGGCCCGTTCATCCGTGGCATATCGGCAGAACTACACCAGCTTCGTCGTGGTCTTATCAGCGCATGTGCTGATGATCTTGGTATCATTCTACGCCGTCTACACGATCTTCAACGTCTTCTGCCTCGTCTACTCGCTGCAGAAAATCTCGCGGGATTACAGCTCCAACCAAAGAGGTGCGTCATTGTCCCCTCATGGTCACTGCCGACCCCCAGCCTGATCGTAGACATCCAAACCATCCTTGAGAGCATCCACATCCCGTGGAAGAGCTTCACTATCGCCCCTTCTGCCAGGTACCCCGGCTCTCAGGTGGGACCTGAAGCATCGCTGCAGGATCAATGGAGGGCTCCAGCGACCAAGTTGTGGGAGCGTGTTCTCAAGCTGGCTGAAGGGTTCTCACCTTTGCAACTCAGTATCAAAACATATAATGTGGCTGCCGTTGCATGTCTATCATATGTGGGTCAACTATATGAACCTCCTGAGGCCCTGCTTGCCAAAGAACAGCGTGCGCTTCACAAAATACTGCGAGTGGCTCCCAACAGTTTCTCCAAAAGCGACATCTTCGGCATGACGAGCTGGACTCGAATCGAAGTACTTGCAGATATTGAGTTCACGCTAGCAGCTACGATGTGGCGCACGGCGACGAAGACACTGACTGGATGGTCGCAATGGTATCACGAGCTGAAGGGGAATGCGATCGCCACGCTGGGGGTCGTTGCCGAGACCTCTGGCCAGTGGAGCGCACCATGCTGGATCAACCCGATCTCCATCGTGCAGCGCCTCTTCGACACCGCCACCTCGGAGTTCCACGTCAACACCGCTGGCTCACACTTGAAGAGACTTGTGCGTGATCTTGGTGGTGAACGGCGGGCGCGCGCTGCACTCCGCGCAGCGCATCTTCATGCGGCTCGTCTTGGCGCCGCAGCGATGCAACCACCACGTCGCCGTGCTGGAAATGATGATGGCCCGCCGTCGCGCCCGCAGTCACCTCAGAAGGCGTGCCTCCTCGGCCTGTGCTCCAAACCCCACAATGACACGTTCCACAGCACCATAGCTAAACGCCTGTCTGCTTGGTATCTCCTGCCGCGTCCAGTAAGCCATCAAGGCCCTGCGCTCCCGCCTGCTCAAGCCACGAGAGCGAATCTACAAGATCGCGCGGCGCACTGGGCTGGCAGCTGGCTCCCCGACCTTCTCATGAGGGACCCCAACATTGACAACAAGAAGGAGTGGGACGAGTGGTGCATCGAGCATGTCGTGCGGGCGTTGAATCTCGACGTCTTTCTGCCCATCTGCTCCACCAGGGCCGGGCGCAGACGCTTGGCAACTGCTATATGTCGTGAAGCGTGGCATGCTTCTGAAGTCCCACGATCTCGTCTTGAAGCAGTTCTGCTCGACGCTCCGCAGGAACCTGCCGCTCAGCTACGTGCGCTCGCGCTTCGTCGTACGGCCACTGCTGAACACCGTGCCAGGCGCCGCTGGGTCCGCAGCAAACGTCTGCGTTTCCCTCCTGGAGGTGATCCTGGACTGCGCCCTGGAGACGATCATCGCGATCCTGATGCTGAAGTTGATCTGGACCCGCTGGCCTCCCATGGCGTTCCTGACCTAGTCCAACTGGGGAATCTTCCTGAAGATCTTCAACAGCGCTGGCACCGCCTTCGCACATACCTGGCGACGCAGCCACCTGCGAGAGTTTGGGCCATCACGAAAGCGCTGGCTGGAGCCTGGACTACGACAACACGCATGCATGTGCTCCCCCAGCGCCGCGACTGTGCATTCGGTTGCAGGTGCCCTGATGCTGTACAACACTACCTCGTATGCCCACGGTTTCTTCATTATGTTGCACAGCCTAGAGGACAGCTGGCCACCGACATTCTCACGCGGCTCGTCCTCCCGACGCTCGAGACCCCGTTCGACGGCGAGAACGGGATTGCCTCGTCGGCCATGCGCTTGGGAGTCGCGACGAGGCTCTACCACATCCTAAAGGACACTGCCAGCGTGAGGTGCGCCACGCCGTCAAAAGGCTACGCGGCCACTCGCGCTGCTCGGCGCGCTCTGCAGCTACCTCACGACGCTACTGGAGGCGCTGGCCGCCGCGGCTGCCTGACGCCCCTGAGCCGCCCACGCGCGGCCCGAATGCCGCACCCTGTGCCCCTGGCTGTCTCCGCTGGCAGCCCCGCCTGCAGCGCGCGCGCGGCCAGCCTGCCGCGCCCTGTGCCCTCGCGCAATGCCCCAGGCAGTCACATGATTTAGTCTCGTGCTCCGCGCTCGGTGCCCCCCGCCCCGCCCGCGAGCCGAGACGGCGCGCTCCCGTTACAGAGGGGGGCCCACTGACCGAAGCGAGCCGTTCGCCCCCAGGCTTCGTTCACTCCTCCTCCTCCTCCTCCTCCTCCTCCCCCTAGCCATTTCGCGCCCGAGCGGCCCCCCCCTGCACCGGGCCCCTTGGACGACGCGGCGCGCAAACTTCGAAGCGGCGCTGCGCGCCCGAGTCATGAAGAAGCTGCGCGGACCCCCAGCGCCATTTGCTACAACGCTGAGATCAGGCGAACGCGCAGCTGCCAGGATGCCCGCCCCCTCCCGCCCCCTCCTCCTCCTCTCCGTCTCCACCCTCCTCCACCCCCTGGCAGACCGGGGCGCCAGCCGATGCGGCGCCGCGGGCAGAGTGCGGGGACAACAGAGTCGTGAGCAACTACAGCGTAGGGATCAGGCCGTGAGAGAAGACCAGCAATGGCAGGCAGAGCTGACGCTGCGAGAAAGCAAGCAGTGGCAGCCAGAGCTGGCGCTGCGACAGGGACGAAGGCGCGGGTGGGCCACGATCAGCTACAACGGCGGGGGCAATCCGTGCGAGAAAGGCAGCGCAGTGGCAGCGGACGCCGGCGCTGTGCAAAATGCGCGGGCGGGCCACGATCAGCTGCAACGCTGGGGGTCGCCCGTGCGAGAAGGAGGGCCTGCGAGGAGCGGGAGGCGAAGCTGGGGCCCGAGTGTCTCTTCTAGCTAACGCCTCTGGGAACAGCGCGTGCGAGAAAAGCGAGCAATGTATTGCCGCGGCCACCCTGCGAGAAGTGGGAGGCGAAGGCAGAGCCCGATGTCGACAGCTACAGCGTTGGGATCGGGGCAAGCCGCTGCGAGAAAAGGGAGGCGAAGCTGGAGCCCGAGTGTCTCTTCTAGCTAACGCCTCTGGGAACGGTGCGCGTGGGAAAAGCGCGCAATGTTCTGCCGCGGCCATCCTGCGAGAAGCGGGGGGCGAAGGCAGAACCCGATGTCGACAGCTACAGCGTTGGGATCTGGGCAAGCCGCTGCGAGAAGAGGGGGGCGAAGCTGGAGCCACACGTCATATAGCTAACGCCTCTGGGAACAGTGTGTGCGAGAAGAGCGCCACCCTGCGAGAAGTGGGAGGCGATTGCAGAGCAAACACCTCTGGGAACAGCGCCTGCGAGAAGAGCGCCATCCTGCGAGAAGCGGGGGGGCGAAGGCAGAGCCCGACGTCGTCTGCTACAGCGTTGGGATCTGGGCAAGCCGCTGCGAGAAGAGGGAAGCAATGCTGGAGCCAAACGTCATCTTCCTAGCCACCACCGTGCGCTGGGAGAAGCGGGAGGCAAAGTTGGAGCCCGACTCTATCTAGCTACACTCGCTACAAGCAGCACGTGCGAGAAGTGCAGGGGCCAACGAACGGGCTCCGGCGCGAAATGGCAGGGTACGGACGAGCTACCCTAAGTTACAGTGCAGAGATCAGCCCGTTGTGCGAGAGCAGGAGTGGAGGAAATCCACTCGTGCGAAAAGGGGGAAGCAAGCAGGCAGTGGCAGCGGGGCTGCCCAAGCGTGCGTGCGAGAAGCAGGCAGTGGCAGCGTGCTGCCACGGCGTGTCTCAGTGTCCTGGGGGCGATCCTCGGAAGATCTTTGGGTGTTTGAATCGGTTGGGGGAAGGGCGACACCCGACCACCAACCGCCTCTTCTGATGCAGCCCCATGTCGCCCAGGAGAGGCCTGGGGGATGGTGCTGTCTCATCGTCGTCGGTCGCGCTCTCTTGCTCATGGCGCGGCAGATCAGGACAGTAGAATCCTCATAGCAGAATCCTCCTCCTCCTCCTCCTCTTCCTCCTCCCTCGCCTGTCCCCCAATTTGGTATCTTAAATTGTGCCCACGCGGGCTCGATGCGGACTCGAAGCGGATTTGGCGAGGATTTGACGCAGATCCGACACAGTTCTGACACGGATTCGACACGGATCCCCGATGAGCCCAGCACGGATTCAATGCAGATGCGACGCGGACGGGGCCGCGACGGGACAGACAAGGTCCCCCGAGGATGCAACATAAGAGCGGCCCGACCTCTGCCGCACAGGGGGCCCCGAGGCTCGCGCGAGCCCTACCGCCGCCGCTCCGAGGAGCGCCGCCGCCGCCGTCGGGCACGGCGTCCCCGGTGGCGCGCGGGCGTGCGGCCGCCCGTGCCGCCGCCTCCCCGTGCCGGTTTCTCCCTCTTGTGCTCGGCCACGCGCAGGCGGCTTCTTGGGAGGCTGCTTCTTAGGGGAGGCTGCTTTTTAGGACGGGGCTGCTTCTCCGGAGGAGGCTGCTTCTTGAGAGGAGGCTGCTTCTCAGGAGGAGGCTGCTTCTTAGGAGGAGGCTGCTTCTCAGGAGGAGGCTGCTTCTTAGGGGGAGGCTGCTTCTTAGGAAGAGGCTTCTTAGGAGGAAGGCGGCTTCTTAGGAGGAAGGCTGCTTCCTAGGAGGAGGCTTCTTCTTAGAACGGGAGGAGGCTGCTTTCTAGGAGGCGCTGGCCTTGTCTGTAGAAGGTCAGGCCCGCGCCTTCTAACAAGCAGCCTCCTCCTAGGGAACCTCCCCCCATCTTCTGCGCACCGCCAGTGCTCTCTGTGCCTCTGCTTCGCTCGCGCTTGCTGTGATTTGGAGCCGGCCGGGGGTCTGAGGTGGCCAGCAACGGTTCCAGCGAGCAGGAAAGGCGGGCGCGGTCTGGGGTTCTGGGTTCGGGGTTGTTTTTGAGTTCTTTTCGACCTCCGCGGGCCGTTGCCGGGCCCCAGGGCGGCCAACAGCGGATCCGGCGTGAACCGCTGCACCAGATGGACCCCGGGAGGGGTCCGGGCACCGATTTTGGGAGGATCTGGCTTCGTCCCCCCCTCCTGACCAACTTTCTCGAGACCTGTGCAGCCAAAGCTCCCCCGCCGCCTCCCAGCTGTGATCGCCACGCCGCTGCGCACGCGGCTGCCGGCGCACAGAGCTGACGGCAGGGGTGTGCACGGCGCCGCAGCAGCGTCGGAGGGCACCGCTCGTGCACCTGGCACCAGTCCCGGCCGAGGCCGGGCCTGGGCCCCCGTGCCCGAGCCAGGAGGGCGTGCGCGCCGCTCCTGGGCCCGGGGGGGGGCTGGCAAGGATCGGTACCGGAGTACTGAGGAGCCTGCTTTCCACCACCACCGCCATAAGTTGGAGGGGGGGAGGAGGAGGAGGAGGAGGAGGGAGGAGGAGGAGGAGGAGGGAGGAGGAGGAGGAGAGGAGGAGGAGGAGGAGGAGGAGGAGGAGGAGGAGGAGGAGGAGGAGGAGGAGGAGGAGGAGGAGGAGGAGGAGGAGGAGGAGGAGGAGGAGGAGGAGGAGGAGGAGGAGGAGGAGGAGGGGAGGAGGGGAGGAGGGTGCGGAGGAGGAGGAGGAGGGAGGAGGAGGAGAGGAAAAGGGGGCGGAGGAGGAGGAGGAGAGGAGGAGGAGGAGGAGGCAGGAGGAGGAGGAGGAGGAGGAGGAGGAGGGAGGAGGAGGGGGGGAGGGAGGAGGGGAAGAGGGGGAGGAGGAGAAGGAGGGGGAGGAGGAGGGGGAAGAGGGGGAGGAGGACGAGGAGGAGGAGGAGGAGGAGGAGGAGGAGGAGGACCACCTCCTCCAACTTATGGTGGTGGTGGTGGTGGAAAACGCGCCCATCATGTACAGTCAAGACGTTGAGGCAAGACCCCCTTTGGGTCCAGGAGGGTCACACATTGGAAGGGGCGTCTCAAGCTTTCGTCGGGCCTGCGCAGTGTCCACAAGAGCAAGGGCGCAGCTGAGCACAGGAGGGCGTGCAGGCAGCTGCGGAGCTCGGACATGCAGAAGCAAAGTGAGGACGACGCTGCAGAGCCCTAGGGGAGCAGAGCGTTGACAGCGCGAGCACCAATCTGGTGTTCGGGCCTTTCCTCAGACCAAGGTGGGGGGACCTCCGTGGTCAAGGCTCGCCGTGGTCAGGAGAGCCCCTCCGTTCCTTATGTGGTGTTCAGTATGGGAGCACGACGACTGCACACGCGCGGGAGCTTTTGGATAGCGTGTCGCTCCTTCGGTTCTGGCCCACCACGCCTTCGCGCGACACGCTATCCACTTCCCGGCCGGCTAGCGCCAACGCCCCGAGCTTTTCCAAGCCCCCCGCCTTGCAGAGCGGAGCGACGCGCTCTCCGCTCGCAGGGCACAGCGTGTCGCCGCGGCCGCCGCCGCACCACGCCAAGCACAAAATCCGACGGTAGCTGTAAATCTGGAGTTTTCCTGTACAGGAGGAAGACTCAAGAATGATACACAACTAGTCTGGTGCTGTTTGTATTAAGATTGAAAAAGCGCGTTTCTTCCAACATCCGCTTGTAGAAGGACATGCCCGACCTAACCGCAGCTGGTACCGTACTGCAGCAGCGGGGGCCGAGGCAGCCCCCGCGCCCACGGCCGCCGACGCGCCCGGCGGCGCGGCCAGGCGCGCGCGCGGGCGCTGGCCGAGGAGGAGGCCGCCGCCGACGCCGCGGCGGAGGCGGCCGCTACCGCAGAATGGCTCTCTCTTGATGGGCCGAGTTCCCACCACCACCACCACCGTAGGTAGGAGGAGGAGGAGGAGGAGGAGGAGGAGGAGGAGGAGGAGGAGGAGGAGGAGGAAGAAGAGGAGGAGGAGGAGGAGGAGGAGGAGGAGGAGGAGGAGGAGGAGAAGGAAAAGGAGGAGGAGGACCTCCCAATCCTCCCTTCTCCCCCGTCCTACCTATGGTAGTGGTGGTGGTGAACAAGCTCATCTCGCTCTTGCCCGGGCGTCGCTCGGGTGCGTGGCATTCGTGTGACTTGTGCGCTTCTTCGCATGTCCACTCTGGAGTCGGCGGGGGGTCTGAGGTGGCCCAGCACAAGCTCTGTCGAGCGAGCCGAGGCTCGTGATTTGGGTTCGAGGATGTTTTTTTTGTTTCATGTTGTTTGCTTCCTGAGCCGCTGTCGGGACCCAGGACTGTCAACAACGGATCCGGGGTGAAAACCTTCACCAGGTCGACCCCGGGAGGAGTTTTGGGATCGATTTTGAGCGGATTTGGCTTCATCCCTTCCTGTTGACCGACTCTCGCAGGGCCCATCCAGCTGCCCCCACCGCTCGACCTGGAACCACTCTTCAGCGGACGAAGAACAGTGTAGCATAGTTTGTGCCGCCATCGGAGACGCCCGTCCCGGGGTTGCGGGGACGTTTATGCCCCGACGTGCCGTCGTAAGTGTATGAACGTCCTTACCGCCTGGGGACAGGCGTCCCCGATGATGGACAGGCTTGTGTCATACTGTGCTTCGTCTGCTAACCCATGGAAGCCGCCGTGCGGAGTTCGGAAGTCGGCTGCATCGCGCAATCCTTCCGGATTAGGAGGAAACGCGCGCACGACACCGCGCCCGAACGACGGCAAGTAGTGAATCTTGGCGGCAATAATCAAAGTATCGCGAGTGCAGTTCTTTCTCGGGAAGTCGGTCCGCCTCACTCACATGCAGGAGCAGGGACCCGGGGGCCATGCTGGGGCCGGTGAGAAGCTCTGGGTACTGTCACGTGGCTGCGGGGGTTCCTCTCGATCACGCATTCTCAATATCTACTTCCGTGGTGCGTCTTGGCATGGGCGTTTGGCGACTGAGCGCAGTTTGCCGCATTGCACCGAAAGGAGATGTGTGATACGTTGATCATTGGCTGGCCGCGTTCCCCCCCTCTTCGCCCACCTTTTTCCAAGAGATGTACTGTACAAAGCAAACCAAGCATGCGTAGTTCTGAAAGGGGTCTTAGTTTATTCAGGAGGGCAAACACACAGACACTATTCATCGCCTATTCGCAGGAAAGTATTGGAACATTTGGGCAGTGGGGGGAAACCGACAATCCAGAAGATATAGGAATCTATGGGGAATCCTGGGATTTGTGTGTATTTATTTCTGTGTCCCTTGGCCCGTTTATTTGTGCTGGCCCGAGCTTTTGTTCACCCCCATCTGGCCCTGGACTCCGGCAGCGAGTGGCCGCCGCCCTTTGGCTCTGCAGTGAGGCGCTCCTGCGCACGTCGGATGCGCCGTTCCGGCAGGGGGCGGAGGAGAAGGAGGTGGAGGAGGTGGAGAGGAGGAGGAGGAGGAGGAGGAGCTTGCGAGGGAAGAGCTGGTCATGCATGTGTCGGGGGCCCAGCTGCGGTGCGGTGGCCACACCGTGCGGTGAGTCGGGGGGGATTCGGGTGATTCTGGGTGACCGCACGGCTTTGGGACTTGGGTCGCTATCCGAGGACGTCTTGGGCGACTAGGGCCTCCGAGGTCTCAAAAGCGCACTGTGACCCAGAACTCCGACCTCGTGTTTTTTACCAACGCGGCCCCCCAGGAGATAATCTGGACCCCTTCCCCAGGACCCGCTTTTTATACTGAGTAGTTTTTGACGGCACTGGGGTCCATTGAGAGCCCCTGGAGGTCGAAAATGGCAAAAACACCGCCCGTCGTGATTTTTCTCCATAGCGAGAGGAGGTGGGGAGACGGACCGTGCGGTGAGGTCTTCGGGGCTTCCGAGGCCACCGCAGGGCCCGTCACCGCACGGCTTCTGGGACAACCCAGGAAATTGTGGGCGTTGGCAGGGATGCCGGCTCGCATCTCCGTCGCCTTCGCTTTGCCAGAGTCCTTGTGTTATGTCGGGCGTGTCCCCCTACATGGGGATTTCCGGCGAAAAAATTCAAAAGAATACCCCAACAATGCCCCAAGAAGGTCATTTTTAAAAAATAGTCCCCAGACTATTTTTGGACTATGTTTTGATTATTTTGTTTTTTATTTTTCGTCCAAAATCCCCCTGTAGGGGGACAGGCCCGACTTAATCCTTGTGGATACTTGTCGACCAGATGAGCGGTGCAATTATGCGGGGTCGTCGGCGCCGACCTTCGCGCGAAGGCTGCCCGCGTACGGTCGCGCGTAAGGGCCCTCGCTGCACCGTGGCGTGCCGCGCGGGCGGCCCGCGTAGGCCACCGCGTGAGGTCGCTATGCCATCTCGCGTGAGTCGGAAACTGGAACATCGACTTATGTCGGGCCTGTCCCCCATACAGGGGGATTTTCGACGAAAAATAAAAAATACCCCAAACATGCACCAAAAAAGGTCAAACAATACCCCAAACATAGTCCCCAGACAATTTTATTATTATTTTTGGATTATTTTGTGGGGGTATTTTTAATTTTTCGTCGAAAATCCCCCTGTAGGGGGACAGGCCCGACTTAAACAAGGACATTACCAGCGGCGGGCCATTTCTCAATCCCAGGACTTCTTGAGGGTCGGGGGCGACGTCGGGGTGGTGTGGTGTACACTTGTTGTCCCCGTTGTCACGGGGAAGCATGGCAACACGTGTGTACAAGGATCCCGCGTACACCAGGAGCCGACCGCTTTCCTGTGCGAGCTGCGGCGCGGGGCCGGAAAACACGTCGGTGCATAGAGTCGGGAGCCTTGAGACGGGGGTCAATGTAAACGGGGGTCAGCCAGGGCACCAGACCCTGCATGATCCTGCGAAGACCCCCTCTGGCTGACCCGGGTTTGCGAGCCGCTCGTGGCCGCGAGGCGGCCGCGCATATTGGCCGACCCGGGTTTGCGAAGACCTGCGCTGCAGTTTTTTTTCCCGCATTGCAGTTTTTGGTTTCCTACTGACCCGGGTTTGGATTGACCCGGGTCAGGAGATCCCCGATAGAGTTCGGCTCCTCAGCAAGACCAGTTTCTGATCCGTCGGCCAGGGGTGGGTCCCCAGAGATGGCCCACCCAAAAAACCACCCGGGTGCCAGGATCCCGCGTACACCAGGAGCCGCCCGTTTTCCCGTGCGCACTTCGGCGCGGGGCCGGAAAACCCGTCGGTGTATAGAGGTCGGCTCCTCAGCAAGACCAGCTTCCGCCCGTCCTTTTGCCCTGCTGCGCCCCCCAGCCCTCACGAGGGCCTTTCGGCTCACCAGGCCGCCCTTTTTGGCCCTGGCGCGTGCCGTGGCGGACCTTTTTTCCGCCTGCAGGGTCTCTCCCCGCGCCGTAGGGTGCCTGGCTAAACGTGGCGGACAGAGCGTGGAGCTCAAAAAATCCGTCGGCCAGGGGCGGGTCCGCAGAGGGGCCCACCCCCCCAGAAAAAAAAACACCCGGGGGCCGCGCCCTCGCCCACCCCAGCGAGGGGCCGCGCAGGTCCCGGAGGCGTCGCGCCCGCGCGCCGGCGTGGGCGCGTTTGGTGCAAGACCGCCGACGCGGAGGACCCCGTCTGGAGCGCAGGCATACCCAGGATGGGCAGAGTCGTAGAGGAGGAAAGGGTACACATACCGCTGCCCTTCCCTCGTTGTTGTTCCCCTGCTGTGGAGGGCCTCCTGAGAGGCCCTCGTCGCCACCGCTGGATTCGCATCGAGATCTTGGTCAGAACGCACCCCAGGACAGGCCCGGGGAGTAGCGGATCGGTACCTTTTGGTTTCCCCGGAATCATGCCAAGGGGGGTTCGGGGGGATGGCAGTTGTGAAGCTCAAGTTCCTCGGGCGGTGGACAGGGGGATGGGGACGTTCCGTCAGAAGGTTAGTCGTCCCCCCTTGATTATTATGCCATCCTGCGTATGCGCATCAATGTTTTAGACCCCTCGCTTCACACCCAAGACTCCTGATGACCCCAGGACAGGCCCGGGGAGCAACGGTATCGGTACTTTTTTGGTTCCCCCGGAATCATGCCAAGGGGGGTTCGGGGGGATGGCAGTTGTGAAGCTCAAGTTCCTCGGGCGGTGGACAGGGGGATGGGGGCGTTCCGTCAGAAGGTTAGTCGCCCCCCCGTGATTATTTTGTCATCCTGCGTACGCGCATCGATGTTTTAGACCCCTCGCTTCACATCCAAGACTCCTGATGCAAGGACGGGGGGGAACGACCGCAGAGGGGGCTGCGCGCGAATACGCGCGAGCGCACATGTGGTTGTGCGAGTGCCACTGCACGCGCACAGCCGCACATCTACGCCAGGAGTGCGTGCGAGATGCCTGTCTGCATGGGCGTGTAACTTTTCAGCGTGCACACACCGCGCAGCTGGGCGCTGGTGGAGGCTTCGGTCGATTTCTGACCCGGGGAACAACAATCGGAAACTGGAACGTGTATATTACCAGCGGCGGGGTGTTTTTCAATCCCAGGATTTTTTCGAGGGTCGGGGACGACGTCGGGGCGGTGTGGTGTATACTTGTTTCCCCGTTTTCACGTGGAAACGACAAAACAAGTATACACCAGGATGCCGTATACACCAGAATCCGTTCTCTTGCGCGAATCTCAGTGCGGAACCGAAAAAACAAAAGCGTCGGTGTATAAAGTTCGGTCCCTTAAACAACATAACATCAACACAAGCCTTCAGAGCTCCACGCGGATCTATTGGATCCGCGCTGGGCCTTGGGGCCCTGGGCGGCTTCAAGAGATCCGCGCCGAACTCCGACAGTTTCTGTTTATGCTGTTTTCTCTCCCTCTGACCCTACCCCGAGTTTCTTCATAAGCGTCGGGGGGGCGTCACCCCCGCCGACAGCCCCACATCGACCCCCGTCGCGGGTAGCCACCGCGCGCCGAAGGCACTCCGACCCCCGTCGCGGCGCGACGACGAGGCGAGGTCGACCCCCGTCGGCCCCCCCCCCCCACGCTTATTAAGAAACCCAGAGAGGGGGTGTTGCCGTCGGCGCTCTGGGCGAGCGCGCCGAGCTCTGCCAGAGCGCTGGGGCCCCCTCGCGCCCCCCTCGCCCTCGCCGGCCCGGAGCGCCGCCGACGGTCGAGCAAGCAGCCGCTTCCCGCGCGGAGCCCGAGGGGAGCCCCCAGACATGTTGGGAATGACGCCCCTTTCCGCCTCCTCCTCATCCTTCTCCTTCTCCTCCTCCTCCTCCTCTTTTTCTCCTCCTCCTCTTCGTCCTCCTCCTCCTCCTCCTTCGCTCCTCGTCCTCCTCCTCCCCTCTTTCTCCTCCCCCTCCTCCGCCTCCTCATCCTCCTCCTCCCCTCCTCCTCCTCCTCTTCCTCCTCCGCCTCTTCCTCCTCCTCCTCCTCCGCCTCTCTTCCTCCTCCTCCTCCTCCTCCCCCTTCCCCTCCTTCTCCTCCTCCCCCTCCTCCTCCCCCTCCTCCGCCTCCTCCTCCTCCTCCTCCTCCTCCTTGTCTTTTCCTCCTCCTCCTCCTGGCCCTTGCCGGGCCCCAGACCCTGGTATGCCACGTTGCGTCGGGCTCGAACGTGGCTCTGCATGCCGAGATTGGGGAGAAACCTCGGTCGGTTGGTTCCCTGTCGACCGATCGAGCGACGACGAGACCCTCGGTCGATAGATCGAGAGGCGGCGGCGGCGACGGCAATGACGCCGACGCCAGCGCGGGCGGCGATGACGGCTCGGGCTGTCGTCGTCGTCGTCACCGTTGCTGATCGGCCTCGGTCGGTCGATTGACCGAGCGGTCGATCGATCGTGCGATCGAGCGATCGTGTGACGGTGATCGGGCGATTGGGGCTCGAGGGGTCGCACGGTCGTGGATCGCTGAGGGTCGCACGACCGAGCCATCGGACGATGGAGGCTCGTGGAGGATTGCACGTGCGCTCGAGCGCTCGACCACAGTTGACCACGTGCGCTCGAGCGCTCGACCACATCGTGCGCTCGAGCGATCGGGCTGCAGCGATGGAGCGACGGCGATGGCGGCGGGCGGCCGCAGCGGCGCCCAAAGGCGGAGCGCGCCCTCCGGGCCGCGGAGGCGGCGGAGGCGGCGGCCGCCAACTTGGGCGCGCGCACCCGCTGCCGCCGCGCGGCCGCCGCCGCGCCCTGGGCGTCGTCGTCGTCGTCGTCGTCGTCGTCGTCGACGTCATCGTCGTCGTCGGCGTCGTCGTCGTCCTCGTCGTCGTTGTCGTCTCCGTTGTCGTCGTCGTCTGCGAGGTCCGCGTCGTTGTCGTCGTCGGCGTCGTCGTCGTCCTTGTCGTCGTTGTCGTCTCCGTTGTCGTCGTCGTCGTCTGCGAGGTCCGCGTCGTTGTCGTCGTCGTCGGCGTCGTCGTCGTCCTTGTCGTCGTTGTCGTCTCCGATGTCGTCGTCGTCGTCGTCTGCGAGGTCCGGTTCGTCGTCGTCGTCGACGTCCGCGTCCGCGTCGGCGTCGGCGTCGGCGTTGTCGTCGGCGCCGTCGTCGTTGTTTTTGTCGGCGGCGTCGGCGTAGGCGTCCTCAATTTTGGCGTCGGCGTCGGCGTAGGCGTCAACGTCGCCCGCGTCGTTCTTGTCCGCTGCTTTTGCGTAGGCGTCAAAGGCGTCGTCGTTGTCGTTGTCGTCGTCGTCGTCGTCGTCATCGTCGTCGTCGCCAGCATCGGCGTTGGCGTCGGCGTTGGCGTCGGCGTTGTTGTCGTCGTCGTCGCCTTAAGCGTCGTCGTCGTCGGTGTTGGCGTCGGCGTCGGCATCGGCATCGGCATCGGCGTCGTCGTCGTCGTCGCTCTTGTCAGCGACGTCAGTGTAGGCGTTAAAGACTTCGTCGTCGTTGTTCTTGTCGGTGGCGTCGGCGTAGGCGTCAACGGCTTCGTCGTCGTCGTCGCTGTAAGAGTCGTCGTCGCCTTAAGCGTCGGCGCCGTCGTCGGCGTCGTTGCTTTGCTTCGTGCCATAATATGTCCGCTTATATCAGATCGGGCAGATCAGACGGGGATGAACTCATAATGCTTCAATACTGCGCCCTTCTTCATCCTTCTGCTCCTCCTCTCTTGATCCCTTCCCTTGCTCTCCCTCTTTTTCCCTCCTTTGTTCGACGATGGCCTGCCGTCACGGGCAGTTGACGTCTCAGCTGGGGATGCGCTGCGACCGTTGCTCTTGGGTCGCTGCTTCGGCGTGGGCGGTACAGCGCTGCATAGTGCCGCATCGGCCTTCACCCCTCTCGATTGGGATTGCGGATCTGCTTCGCGATCTCTATTCACTTGGCTCGCGATACGGACGGCACGCGCGCAAGCTAACACCGAATTCATGTTTTTCTAGTGTAGAACATCTGTCCGCCTAAGTTGGCGCCACGAATCTACGCGGAGAGGAGGACTGCATCCTGCTGATCATTCGATTCTCGTGCGGGACGAACCCATCTCGAAAAGCAAGAGGGCAGGTACGAGTGAGGCCTTCTCGCACCTCATGGGCCGAGGAGAGCCCATGGATTCTGAGCTCCACGGGACATCGATCGCAGCACAAAAAAGCGGCATATACATGCATGCTCGCCGGTCCGAACAGATCTCTTGGGTTTGCTCCAGGTCCCGTCCCTGGCGCGCGGAACTCGCCAGGGGCGGCGCAGGAGGCGCCGCAAGGGGGGCACCAGCGCAGATCCATGACCGTTGAAGGTCTATTCCCCAGACAATGCTCGCGGGAAGGGGTTGCTAGTTGCTCTCTGTGGACCTGGGGCCCGTTGTCGATCTGAGCGGCTGTGTGGCCGCCGCTGCCGCGCCGTCGTCGCCTCGTCGCCGCCCGTCGTCTGGGCCTGTCTATCGGTCTGGTGGCTATGCGGCCGCCGTCGCCGCCCCGTCGCCGCTTCGCCGGTCTGGCGGCTACGTGGGCGCCGTCGCCGCCCCATCGCCGCCTTGTCGCCGCCCAGGACAGTCCTTTCTAAAACGGGTATTCGGATCTACCTCTCCCTGGGCCTGAGGGTACGTGTGTTTTCGAGGGCATAAAAAAAACGCCCCTACCCTGGTTTACGAGGCGCTGTGCGCTGAAACTCCTGTGGGCTGACAGGGTAAGCCCTGCGTGATGTGCCGCGTCCTGGCGGCTCTAGGCTTTGGGGGTTCCCAGGAGGTTTACAGACCACGCACTTGTAACCCAGGGTAGGGTCGTTTTTTCATCCCTCAATGTTTTGGCATTGCAAGTAATCATGATTCTGTCCCATCGTCCATCCTGAATTTGAAGTCGCACCATTCCAGGCAGTCGCTTGTCGCCCCCTCCCCCCCGGCATCCCCTGCAGAACATACTATGCGCGCGCACTCATCCATCAACAAGTCGACGAAATGCGCACGTGCGCGCCCTTCTGCGCGCATGCGGATTTGTTTCAAACACCTCCTGTTTCGTGAGGGTTTCAAAATCGAGTGTCCCGACATGTGTAATCAACCCACGGTTTTGCAACAGGGATCGTAAACAAAAAACCTGCGCTCGCGCTTTTGCGACTTGTTAAGAAACCATGCGGTTATCAACCTTGTCATCAACTGCTACCAAACGTGCCTCCGCGCGCATGCCGAAATAATGCGAATGCCCTTGTGTGCGTGCTGTCGCAACAATTCCTAGCAACAGATGCGACGAAGTGCGCACGCGCGAGTTGTCGCGCGCGCATGCCCAAATTTTTCAACAACCTCAGGTTTTGCATGGGCTTCGAATTCGAATGCACAAACGCATACAAGCACATGGTTTTCCAACATCCGTTGTCATAATCGGTCCGCGTGCGTGTTTGCGAATTCAAAAAGGAACACATGGCTTTCAAATTTTCCATCGGATTCGACCAAGCGGGCCTTTCGCGCCGCATGTCGAAATCATTCGGACGCCCCTGTGCGCGTGCTGGGGTGGAGGGCGCCATCCCTGTCAACTGATACCATGCGGGTCATTCGCGCGCGTCGGCCGCGCGCGCATGTCGAACTCCCTCCAAACCCTTCATCGCCAACGCGGGGACACCGTCGTCGTCATCGACGTGATCAGCATCGGCGCCGTCATTGCCTTTTGCCGTCGTCATCGTCACCATCGTCACTAGCACCGCTACTATCATCCTCGTGTCTTTCGTTGTCAATGTCGCCATGGTACTGCTTTCATATTCCCCATGAGTTGCCTATTGTGTGCCGTTCTCATCATCTTCATGAAGTGCCTGCTGGGAAGTGCCCGGCGGTCAGCGCCACCGCGGCCGCATCGGGATCGCCTGACTAGCTGGCGGCTCTGCGCGCGAGCATGCGTGGGCTAGCGCAGCCGCAGATATGCACCAGCCCACACCAAGCACTCATCGCAATCGCCACCGCAACGGACTTGCAAAGCAAGTTGCGGGTGGGTGGGTCGGTGGGATGCTTGCGCGAGCAGTGGAGTTGATAATTCCAAGTTTGCCAGAGTCATTTGCAAGCATACATTCTCCTTTCTAAAAAAAGAATTAGGATCTAGCGTCCGCACGCGGGGATTCTCGGTCCTGCCTGGGATAGTACGCTGCGTTATGATTATGGTGCCCAATCGGTCGTTCGAAATATGAATTCAAACAGTGCCAACCAGGCCGGTATCGATTCACCCCGCCATCGTTTGCAACAGAGAGTATGCGCGCATACTTTTCATGTGCAACATTTGTTTGAGGAATTCCTTGCAAAACAACGTGGCGAAGTGCGCGCGCGTTGTCGCGCGCATCCCGGAATCTGTCAACAACCGTACATAGGTTCGCAAGGATTTCGAAATCGACGATCCCGAAAACCGATCAAAAACAATGAGGTCGCAACAGGAACTCTCAAACAACAAGCGTTCGCGCTCTTGCGAATTATGAAGGGAGACTTGGTTTTTTCTTCAGCTTTGTTCATCGCAGACAGCCGAACGTGCTCCTCGCGCGCGCATATCGAAATCACTCGAACGCCCTTCCGCACGTGCTGTCGCAAAAATCCCTCGCAACAGAGGCAGCGAAGTGCGCACGCGCGCGTCGTCGCGCGCATGCTGGAATCGAATAACAACTCCAGGTGCCGCAAGAAGTGAGTTAAACCGACTGTCCCGAAAACATAGAAGACACAATGGTGTCGCAATACGAACTTTCAAACACAACCTGCGCCCGCGCTCTTGCGAGTTCTTGAGAAAACATCTCTTTCAATGTTCTCATCAAAGCCTACCTGACGTGCCTCCCGCGCGCGCGTGTCAAACTCATTCGAGCGCCTTTGCACGCGCGCGGGGTGCACAGCCCTTTCAAATAATACAGTGCGGGCCCTTTGTGCGCGCCGTCCGCGCTCGCATGTCGAAGGCCATCCAAAGCCGTCATCACCGCCGCGAGGACACCATCATCGTCATCAGCGTGATCAGCATCGGCGCCGTCATTGCTTTTGCCGTCGTCATTGTCACCATCGTCACCAGCACCGCTGCTGTCATCGTCGTGCCTTAAGTTGCCGACGTCGCCATGACACCGCGCCCGCCCGACCCACCGACTCAAACTGATGTGCCCGCGGGTCAGCGCGGTCTCCGAAACGCGTTCGGCAGGAAATTCCCAACGGTCAGCGCAACAGCGGCCGCGTCGGTCGCGCCTGACTAGCTGGCGGCTCTGCGCGCGAGCCTGCGCGCGCCAGCGCGGCCGCAGCGATGCACCAGCCAGCGGCGAGCAGCCATCGGAATCGCCGCCGCATGGGTTTTGCACGCCAGATTGCGGGTGGGTGGGTGGGATGATTGCGCGAGCATGGGAAGTGGTCGCGAGCGAGGGAACCAACATCAATTGCACCGCATATGTTGCTCCACGCAGATACCACGGCATATACTGCACCACGTAGATTGCACCACTTAGCTAGCACACAACAAGATGCCCCGCGTAAGCTGTACTACGTGTGCGGCACAACCTGTATAGCACCACGTAGCGTGCAAGCTGTTTTGCGCCACGTAAATTACACGATGCACGTGGCACCGTATCGTATGCGCAAAATTGGTTCCACCACGCAGACTGCACCACATAAACTGCACCACGCAGCTTGCACTTTTAATGGCCCGCGTAAATGGCACCACGTGGGGTTGCACAGCATCAATGGCGCCACTTAGGGTGCCCAACCTATATTACATTACGCATTGCGCCACACACACATTGCACACCATATACTGCATCACCTATACTGGGCGAGGATTTCTGTACCACACAACTTGCGCAATACATATAGATACATATGTATGTATGTATGTATGTATGTATGTATGTATGTATGTATGTATGTATGTATGTGTGTGTGTATGTATGTATGTATGTATGTATGTATGTATGTATGTATGTATGTGTGTACGGATGGATGGATGGATGGATGGATGGATGGATGGATGGATGGATGAATGAATGAATGAATGAATGAATGAGTGAATGAATGAATGAATGTATATACACACACACTGTATACATACATGGGGTCTCCCACGGCACGTTTTGCGACCCTTGGCAGAACTGCGTCACAGGACGAAAACGCCCCCCCCCCCCCCATTCCCAGGGAGTCAATGCTTGACGTCCGTCCCCCCCCCGACAGTTTGCATGCGCCCCCCAAGCCCCCCCCCCGACAGTCCTTGACAATCGTCTGCCCCCCCCCGAACCCGCTCCAACAGAGGAGGGGGGGGCGGTGGGGATTGACATAGACTGTAGTGGGGTGGCTGGGGTGGGGGCGGGCGGGGCAATCAAAGACTGTCGGGCGGGGGGGCTGGGGGAGGGGCGCCGGGAGTGTCAAAGACTTTCGGGGGGGGCGCGTCGGTCGAGACCTCCTCAAAACAACTCCCCCGCCGACAGTCTTTGACAGTCCCACCGCTCCCCCCCAGCCCCCCCCCCCCGGCAGTCTTTGACGGCCTCCCGCGGCCCCCTGGGGGCGCGGATTGTCGTCGGGGGCGTGGCGGGGGGCCTGGCGAATTGCTGGGGGGGGCGGGCGGGGGGAGCGGGGCGAGTGTCAAAGACTGTCGGGGGGGCCCGGGGAGAAGGGGAAAAGGGACTGTCAAACGCTGTCGGGGGAGGGGGTGCGCGTCGTTTTCGGCCGCCCGTAAGTTGCGCTTAGGAGCGTTAGCAGTATACCCTCGATCTTTATGTATGTATGTGTGTATGTATGTATGTATGAATGAATGAATGTATGTGTATGTATGTATGTATGTATGTATGTATGTATGTATGTATGGATGTATGTATGTATGTATGTATGTATATACGTACGTACGTATGTATATATGTATGTATGCATGCATGTATGTATGTATGCATGTATGTATGTGTGTATGTATGAATGTATGTATGTATGTATGTATGCATGCATGTATGTATGTACGCATGTATAGATGTGTGCGTGTGTATGTCTGTATGTATATATGCATGTATGTATGTATGTATGTACGTATGTACGTATGTACGTATGTATGTATGTATGTATGTATGTAATGTATGTATGTATGTATGTATGTATGTATGTATGTATGTATGTATGTATGTATGTATGTATGTATGTATGTGTGTGTGTGTGTGTGTGTGTGTGTGTGTGTGTGTATGTATGTGTGTATATGTATATATGCATATATGCATGTATATGTGTGTATATATGTATATATATATATATATATATATATATCGGAGTCGGGCCCGGGGGCGGCCCGGGGCGGTGCCTGTCATCTCCATGGGGGGTGCAGGGCGCCCCCGGGAGCGTCCGAAGCGTCCCGGAGGGCCCCTGGGACCGCCAGGAACAGTTCGAGACCGCCCAAGACGGCCCGCGAGCGCTCCAAGACGCGCATAGATAGCCTCAGGAATGGCCTGGAAGGCCCGAAGACGTTCCAAGAGAGCTCCATGAGGCCCCGAAGGCATCCCAAGAGGCCTCCCAAGAGAGCCCCGACAAGCCAAAATCGTTGATTTGTATTGTTTTTTTTTCTAGGTTTTTGGCTTTCTCGGTTTTTCGGGGCTCCGACGCTCCAAGACCGTCCAAAAGTCTCCCAAAACCGCTCCAAGACGGCCGAAGAAGCCCCCAAGACCGCCCCAAGACGGCCCAAGAGACCCCCCAAATCGTCCCAAGACGGCCCAGGAGAGCCCCAAGATGGCCCAGGAGCCGCCCAAGACGGTTCCAGGAGAGCCCCGACAGGGCTTCAAGACTGCCTAACGAGCCCAGCGGTCCCCAAGAGGGCCCCGCCAGGCCCCAAGAGGCCCCGAAGAGGCCCCCAAGAGCCTCCCCGGAGGGAGGCCCCCAAGAGGCCCCCAAATGCCCAATTGCCCTGAGCGCGCCCCAAGACGCCTCCAGGAGAGCCCAACAGGCCTCCGAGAGGCCCCCAAGAGGCCCACTGGAGGCCCTCAGGAGGTCGTCCCCATCATGTTCCCGGAAGGCGGTCCGGGAACATGATTCCGCTCCTTGGAGGAGTTTTCTGCGCTTTCCGAGGCGCCTTCCGAGGCGCCTTGGACGACGTACGTATGTTTCTATCGTTTGTCCTTCTCCTGTGTACACAATCCTACATGTCTTGCGTATGTTTCTATATATATATATATATATATATGAAAAAAAGAGGCCCACTGGAGGCCCTCAGGAGGTCGTCCCCATCATGTTCCCGGAAGGCGGTCCAGCAACATGATTCCGCGCCTTGGAGGAGTATTCTGTGTTTTCCGAGGTGCCTTCCGAGGCGCTTTGGACGACGTACGTATGTTTCTATAGATTGTCCTTCTCTTGTGTACACAATCCTACATGTCTTACGTATGGGCCTCTATATATACACATACGCACACACATGTATACATACATACATATATATATACACATACATACATATGTGTATTTATATACCCCTCCCCCGAGCCCTCACGAGTCGTGCCACATCCTTGCACGCATTTCAAATACTTTCCCATATATAGAGGCCCCCAAGATGCCCAACAATGGCCCTGAGCGCGCCCCAAGACGCCTCCAGGAGAGCCCAACAGGCCTCCGAGAGGCCCCCAAGAGGCCCACTGGAGGCCCTCAGAAGGTCGTCCCCATCATGTTCCCGGAAGGCGGTCCGGGAACATGATTCCGCGCCTTGGAGGAGTATTCTGCGCTTTCCGAGGCGCCTTCCGAGGCGCCTTGGACAACGTACCTATGTTTATATAGATTGTCCTTCTCCTGTGTACACAGTCCTACATGTCTTACGTAGGGGTCTATGTATATATATACACACATATATACATATATATGTATAATGTGTATATATATACATATATATACAGGCCTCCAAGAGGCCCCCAAGAGGCCCACTGGAGGCCCTCAGGAGGTCGTCCCCGTCATGTTCCCGGAAGGCGGTCCAGGAACATGATTCCGCGCCTTGGAGGAGTATTCTGCGCTTTCCGAGGCGCCTTCCGAGGCGCCTTGGACGACGTACTACGTTTCTATAGATTGTCCTTCTCCTGTGTACACAATCCTACATGTCTTACTTATGGGCTTCTATCTCTATATTTTTATATGTATAGATATACACATACGCACACACATATATACATATATATATATATATACATACATATAAACATATATACATATATACCCCCCTCCCCCAAGCCCTCCCGAGTCGTGCCACTTCCTTCCACGTTTTTCCAATTCTTCCCCATACATAGAGGCCCCCAAGATGCCCAACAATGGCCCTGAGCGCGCCCCAAGACGCCTCCAGGAGAGCCCCACAGGCCTCCGAGAGGCCCCCAAGAGGCCCACGGGAGGCCCTCAGAAGGTTGTGCCCCCATCATGTTCCCGGAAGGCGGTCCGGGAACATGATTCAGCGCCTTGGAGGAGTATCATGCGCTTTCCGAGGCGCCTTCCGAGGCGTCTTCGACGACGTACCTGTGTTTATATAGATTGTCCTTCTCCTGTGTACACAGTCCTACATGGCTTACGTATGGGTCTATATATAATGTATTTATACATTTACATACACAGACATTTTTATATATACATATACATATATATATATATACATATCTCTATATATATGTATATATACACATATGTGTATGCATATATATATATATATATATACACCTATACATATACCCCTCCCCCAAGCCCTCCCGAGTCGTGCCACTTCCTTCCACGTATTTCAATTTCTTCCCCACATAAAGAGGCCCCCAAGATGCCCAACAATGGCCCTGAGCGAACCCCAAGACGCCTCCAGGGGAGCCCAACAGGCCTCCGAGAGGTCCCCAAGAGGCCCCCTGGAGGCCCTCAGAAGGATGTCCCAATCATGCTCCCGGAAGACGGTCCAGGAACATGATTCCGCGCCTTGGAGGAGTATTCTGCGCTTTCCGAGGCGCCTTCCGAGGCGTCTTCGACGACGTACCTATGTTTAGTCCTTCTCCTGTGTACACACTCCTATATGTCTTACGCATGTTTCTATATACACGTAACTATAAATACATATATGTGTGTATATATATACACAATCTATATGTATACCCCTCCCCCAAGCCCTCCCGAGTCGTGCCACTTCCTTCCACCTATTTCGAATTCTTCCCCATATATAGAGGCCCCCAAAATGCCCAACAATGGCCCTGAGCGCGCCCCAAGACGCCTCCAGGAGAGCCCAACAGGCCTCCGAGAGGCCCCCAAGAGGCCCACTGGAGGCCCTCAGAAGGTCGTCCCCATCATGTTCCCGGAAGGCGGTCCGGGAACATGATTCAGCGCCTTGGAGGAGTATTCTGCGCTTTCCGAGGTGCCTTCCGAGGCGCTTTGGACAACGTACCTATGTTTATATAGATTGTCCTTCTCCTGTGTACACAGTCCTACATGTCTTACGTATGGGTCTATATATAATGTATATAATGTATATATATATATATACACATATACATATGTATGTATGTATGTATGTATATATATATATATATATGTATACATATATACAGGCCTCCGAGAGGCCCCCAAGAGGCCCACTGGAGGCCCTCAGAAGGTCGTCCCCGTCATGTTCCCAGAAGGCGGTCCGGGAACATGATTCCGCGCCTCGGAGGAGTATTCTGCGCTTTCCGAGGCGCCTTCCGAGGCGCCTTGGACGACGCACTACGTTTCTATAGATTGTCCTTCTCCTGTGTACACAATCCTACATGTCTTACGTATGGGCTTCTCTCTCTCTCTCTCTCTCT
>CAUYUJ010017707.1:71297-101233 GCA_963575745.1 Prorocentrum cordatum | reverse complement strand
CGAGGGCCTCATCGAGAGCGGCCCCGTCGAGCCCTGCGGCCTCGTCCTCGTCGAAGGCCTCATCGAGAGCGGCCCCGTCGAGCCGCGGCTGCAACAGCTCGGGCGCCGACGCTGACGGAGCGTCCGACGCCGACGACTCTGACGGAGTTGCCGACGCCGACGAAGTTGCCGACGCCGACGGAGTTGCCGAGGCCGACGGCTCCAACAGCGGCTCCGACAGCTACTCCAACAGCGGCTCCGACAGCGGCTCCGACGAGGACCCGGGCTCCAGCGCTGAGTCAGCCGCGGCTGCGAATGCCGCCCCGAGCAAAGTAGTCGAGAAGGTCGACATTGTTTCCATGACCTTGGAGGAGCACGTCGCCAGTCACAACTACCCAAAGCACGTCACGACGTGCGGCGCTTGCAAGTTTTGGAAAACAAAGAAAAAAGTGTAGCGCCTCTCTGTCTGCGACGAATCCAGTCACCCTGAAGCCTGAAACTTGGATAGGCCTCGCAGGTGGTAGATATGCAATCTGTTTGTTTTGCTCGGCGTTCAAGGGCCCTCGTTGCCAATCCACGATTGGGCAAGGCACTGGGAGTTTCGGCCGTCGCCACAACCTCGCGCGGCACGCACAGGGCGAGGAGCACCAGGCAGCAGAGGCGGCGTGGAAAGAGCGGATTCGAGCGGAAGGCGCACAACGGCAGGTTCGAGCGGAAGGCCCCACAACGGCTGCAACAGCTGCAACAGCCGCGGCGCAGGCGCCCGTCGTCGTCCACGCCGCCGTGCGGTCGCCGCCCGTGCACTCATGGAGACGTCCAGTGCCTTCAGAAGTTTCGATGTCTGGCGGGGTGCGCACCTCGGGCAGGACCGCGCAGCTTTGGAGTCTTTTCAGCAGCGCCGAAAGGTGGTGGCCACATTGGCTCAGTACGAGAAGATCGCGACGCAGAGGATTCTCAAAGATGGTGCTGTTTTTTTTTGTTTGGCTGCGGACGGCCTCGACCGCACGTGCCAAGTCGAGATTGGCGCGGCGTCGTGGTCGATCCTAAAGGCTCTAGACTTTCTCCCCGCGCGCGGTCTCGAGGCAGGCTGGCTGGAGCAGCTGGGCCCCCGAGGGCCCTGGATTGCGGAGCGGGTGATCGGGGTGCGGGAGCTCCCGCGGGCCATGGGCGGAGACGGCGAGGCTTCCATGCTGGAGGAGTGCGCCCGTCGCGCGTGCCAGACGGCGGGCGGGGAACTGGGCGTGGACTTGCACAAGCACGTGCGAGGGGAGATGCGGGCATGGTGCAGCGACGGGGCTGATCTATCTGTTCCCCTGCTTGCAACGCGCGCGTTCCCTGGGCTGGCATTCTACGCGTGGGGCGAGTCGCATTCGGCCCAGAAGCTCCTGGCTAACTCCATGAAAGAGGACAGCGAGATCACGATAACGGACCAGCTGCTGGTCACGGGCAAGAAGCCGCCGAGCCTGGCCAAGTTCCTGACTAACCCCACCGTGCTCCGCAACAACTTGGGGGTGCAACAGCTGGCAGACGACATTGCGTTCGTCTAAAACTTCGGCTGGGCCCCCCCAGCGTTCCAGCAGTCGGGCGAGGCCCTTGGCACTGGAGAGCTGGCTTTGGAACGTTATCTTCAATGCGCTCGGAGAGGAGCCCCAGGGGAGTGACCAAGATCGGCGCATTCTCGCCCGATCTTTCATGGAAGGGCTTGGGGGCGAGAACGGTGCGCGCCTGCTCCCGGGGGCGTTGCTGGCGGACTTGCGCGCGGAGCACTACTCCTGGGTCGCTACCGGAGACAAGAGCAATCCCGACGCTGCAAGCGTTCAAGCTAGGGCCAACGATTTCACCACAAGGCTGGACACGCTGTTCGTCCAGGGGGCGGTTGTGGGCATGCTCTCCACTTTCACGGGCGAGACCCTGGAGTTGTTGCGGCGCACGTCCCGCTACCCGTGCGGCAACGGCGCCCAGGAGGTGGGCCTCGGCGATTGGCGCGCGGAGGGCCCAGCCCGCGATGCCATCATGGCGGCTCTTCGACGGGCGCAGAAGATCGTTGCCAACGTGAAGGAGAACATGAAGGTGTATCGGCCAGAGCACTCATGGTTGCACGCATTTACTGCGTTTCGACTGCCTTCTCCCTTGTCTGCGACGGACGCGGCCGCAACGGAGCACGAGACAGAAGCTGAGGCCTGCCTGGAGCGCATCTGCCGCGAGGCAAACCTTCCCGAGCAGCGGGCAGTCCCCCAGCTGCGGCAAATTTTGAGGCGTGCCGAGCATCGCCGAGACGGGGGCACCACGCGGCAGGCCTGGGGCCGCGCTGCTGCGCAGTGGCCTGAGCTCGCCATCGGCCGTAGTCTCGTGGAGGTCTTCCTGGTCTGGAAAACGAGCACGGGCAACGTGGAGCGGCGATTCCGCCATTTCTCTGAGGTGCATTGCCCCGAGAGGGCTCGAATCTTGGACGTTACCGTTGAGGAGTGCACGCTCGTGGACGAGGCGCCCCCCAGCAAGTTGTTGCGCGCGTGGCTGGACCAGCAGGAGCGGGGCGAGAGCTCTGCCAGCACGCGCTGGCACAGACAAGTGCTCAAGTTGCATGAGCGCCTCCAGGGGGAGATCGCAGCGACGTTGAGGAGGGCCGAGAGGCGCGACAAGGGAAACGCCAGAGAGCCTCGGCCAGGGCGTCGGACAGAGGTAGGCTTCGGCCGCAAGAGAGCAGCTGCCGTCGACGCCATGGCGGCCGCTTCCCCGAGCAAGCGCGCTCGCCTTCTCGCGGAGGCCGGCCCCGATCTCGCTGCGGTGGCGCAGGGGGCGGCCCGGGCGAGCGCGGCAGATCCAGTCCGCCCAGCTGCAACAGTCGCGGCCGCCGTTGCCAAGCGGGAAGCCAAGGTGCGAGAGCGCAATCTCGCAGGGGCGAAGGCCGCTGCCAAGGCCAGGAGTGCGCGGGAGAAGAAAGTCTTGCGCAGTCCAGGGCCGGGACCTGTGGGCCGCGACGCCTACATGGCCCCCGCGAGCCCCCCTGGCCCCATGCTGGTTCGCAGGGGAGAGACGGCAGCGCATCGCAAGGCGCAGCGCCTGCACTTCCAGCTGGCGCACGACCCCGTGGACTTCCTGAGACGCCTGGCCAAGCAGGACAGCCACGCAGCGCGGAGGAAGGGGAACGTTGCGTTGGCTGCCACGTCCGACACAGACTTCGGCATCGCCGCTCAGATTGCAGCGGCGTTCACGGGAGCTTTCTACACGACGCAGCGGGGCTCTCCGGAAGGCATCCAGTACATCGAGAAGCTACCTGGACCCCAAGAAGCTCTGCAGTTTCTTCAAGAAGCATGCCAAAGACATGCCCCGACTGGTGCAGCGGGCTTGCGTGTTGTGCCGCTCAGGAGAAGAGACGGGGGCCAAGAAGTCCTGCAAACAGATCTACAACAGTCCGAAGAATTGGATTCTGCGCTTCGACGCGTCCGTTGCAGCACGGTGCCCTGGCAGTAGTTAGGAAGGCTAAGCGAGCGTAGGGAGGTCCAGGAAAAAAGATCGTATCCGTCTCATAGTCCGTCGTAAGGAGGTTCAGGAGGGGAAAAAAACGCCTCCGTCTCATAGTTCAGCAACATTTATGATGCCAACCTCGCTGGCCGCCTCACGAGACGCGACAAGAGAGGCTAGAGGCTGCGCCGCCCTCACGAGGCGCAACAAGACGATTGCTCCAAACTGATTCGGCACTGCGCACCAAAGCGGCCACTTGAGCCAAAGTGGTCTCTTGCCCGTGCCCCCCGCGCCCATCCCTCCCCGTGCCCCCCGCGCCCCTAAGGGGCGCCGCTGCCGTGGGCGGCGCTGCTCGCCGCCGGGGGCCTCAAGGTCGCCAGTTGCCAGGGGCGGAGGCGGGGGGATTGGGGTTCAGAGCGTCGGAGAGGCGAGCAGGGCAAGCCAGGTGTGGGCATGGGGGTCGTCTCTCATTGCGCTTGCCCCAGCTTCGGGCGCGCCGCGCAGCCCACGGTCTTCTCAACGAAGCCGTGGCGGCGACTCCCGCCGACGGCTGCGACGGCGCAACGCAATCTCCCCCTCTGGCCACAGTTGCGGCAGCTGCAACAGCTCCCCGCCGACAGCGCAACAGCTGCAACAGCTCCCCGCCGACAGTGGAACCTGTTGAGCGATCCCGAGTGATCCCGAGTGGAACCTTTCGAACGATCCCGAGTGAAACCTTTTGAGCGACCTCCCTCTCTCTCGCTCGCCTCCGCAGCTGTCTGCTCGACCGCCGGGCCTGCGCGCCCGACTCCCAGGCTGTCGCGCCCCCTCTTCGGCTGCAACAGCGCGGCAGATGGGCGGCCGCGGCAAGGGCGGCGCGGGCAAGGGCCAGGGGCGCAAGGGCAAGGGCAAGGGCGGCCAGGAATACTGGCCTCGCGAGGTCAGGTCAGCCAAATCCAGGGTAGCTGTGGCACTCCCCGCCCCTCTCGCCTCATATATACATATATACAAGGAGGAGGCGGAGGAGTGACACAACAGCCAGCCCAAAATGAGTGGCCGCCGCCTCCTGCCGGCGCCCAACATGGGTGCCAGCTGTCTTTTAGGAGGCCGCTCAGCGCGCCTGGATGGCCCCGTCCAGGGGCAGCGGTTCGGGGGGGAGGAGATGGAGGATGCATGTAAGCTTCTATAGGACTTGGGCCAGGAAGCGCAGGGGGTCCGTTCGCAGAAGCAGGAGGCGTGTCTGGGGTGTGCCGCAATTGAGCTCTTACGTAGCATGTTAGAGATCAAGCTGAGATCTAGCATAGCATGTTATATCACAAAGTGTGATCTAACATCGCATGCTAGATCACAGCTGTGATCTAACATAGCATGTTAGATCACAAAGTGTGAAGCTATAACATGGCATATCAGAGCATGTTAGATCGACCTTTGAGCTCTAACATAGCATGTTCGAGCTCCCATATCATGGCACTCTGGGGCACTGTTGTACCACAGCCCCACCCCCAGATTTGGCTAGCCTTCTAGCCTTCAGGTCGGCAACTACCCTGAAGAACTACCGCAAGGGCTTGCGCGAGCAAATCGAGCGAAACCGGATCCTGCTGGGATATGCAGCAGAGGTTGGCGACAGAGAAGCAGTTCTGGAATGTGAGCGCCGTGCGCGCTGGATCGCTTGCAAGATGCGCAGTTTGAACTAACGCGGCCAGATGATCAGGGACAGGGAAGGGGTCTGGGAAAATCAGCCGGGGCCCCACGGAGGCCTCGGTGGCGCAGCAGCGCGGCAGATGAGCGAAGAGGAGCGCACGTGGAACGCCCAAATGATAATGCACGAGGCGGCCCGCCCCCCGCCTCCGCCAAATATCACAGCCCAGAGGCCTCGGCAACATCAACGAGCGCCAGCTCCACCGCCGACGGCGCCAGCTCCGTGGCTCCACCGCCGAGCTCAACCTATGGCTGCAACAGCTGGGCCCTCAGGCAACCCGAACTCCACGGTGCCCGACGACGCCGAGGAGCCCCGCGACGCGGAGCCCGAGGGGGGCGCTCCTCCAGCCGCGCTCGTCGGACCTCGTCCGAGCCGCGCTGGGGCGAGCCGCGCTCGGAGCCGACCTCGCCCGAGCCGCGCTCCTCCAGCGCCGCAGGGGGGGGCGCATGATGAGAGCCCGATGGGCGAGGGCGACGGCGCTATCCCTGAGGAGGAGGGCGAGTTTGCCGAGGAAGACGGCGCGGCATCCAGTCGCTCGGGCCCGCCATCAGACTGGGGCTGCGGCGATATCCAGTACTACGCCTACCAGTACGAGGACATGCGCCAGCAGGCGGGCGGGGGGCGTGATCCTCAGCTCGCCCAGGAGGAAATGCGCGAGCAGGCGGAGGCGCTGGGGAGAGCCTGCCGAGAGTCGGTGGCGCGGACGCAGGCGCGGGCGGCGTCGGCTGGGGCATCGTCGGCTGCAACAGCCCCCGTGGACGTGCTGCGTGATGAGCCTGCGCTCTTGATGCTTGGAGCGGCCTATGGTGCTCCTGTCACGCCACCTATTTCAGGATCACCGTCGGCTGCGCCATCTGCAGATCATCGGGGCTGGCAGGCATACGCGCCGTGGCGAGAGAAGAAGAGGGGCCAGCAGGACTTAGTCCCTGAGGATTACGGCTTCCCCAGGACGAAGCCGAAGACGCCTGGGCCGCCTGACCAATTGCGTGCTCCAGGCCAGGGGCCATCGCCTGGGCCATCGGCGAAACTGAGGCCCCCGTCGATGGGGCCAACGCTGGGTCCAGCCACGGCGGCCCTACCAGCACCGAAAGCGAGGCCCGTGAGCCGACCGCCACTGGCTCCACCCATGGCGGCATCCCATCGGGGCCCTGGCATGATCGCACCAGCACCAGCGCCGAAGCGCCTTCCCCATCGCGCCCCGCCGCCGGAGGCGCCGCCGCCGCCGCCGCGGGGCCCCCGCGGGGCACCGCCGCCGCGAGCGCAGGTTCGGGCAGAGATGGACGTGCATAGCTTGGGCTTCGCCGACCAGGAAGAGCGAGATCGGCAGGAACACGCGCAGGCTGAGCGGAGTCGCAACATTGGGGCATATCGGCGGAGCACGACCGTCTCGGCTGCGAAGGCAGGTCAGCTTGGGGCGGAGGAGGCTGCACGACGCCAGTACGACGAGGACTTGGCGGGCCGGGATCAGATGGCGGCGGCCCGCAGTACTCTCAAGTGGCAATCAGCTGCAACAGCCCTCCAAGACGCACCAGCATACTTGCGTGGGAAGGACCCCGCGAAATGCAAGCGGATCGCCGTGACGCCTGCAGCGCAGGCCGCCCAGCTGCCCCCGAAACCGAATCGGATCCCACCCTTGGTGTTGTCAAGCCCGCATGAGGCGGCGCGGGCGTGGCGCGCGGACTGGGCGAGAGCACCGAACTCGCACAATGACCCCGACGCGCGGGAGAAGGAGATGAGGCTTCGGGACAAGAGGAACGGGATGATAATGGAGCGCCTCGTGGCGGGCGCTCCCGTCTTCTACTCGAGCTCGGGGAACAGCATGTGGCCTCTGGTGCAGTCGGGCGACCGCTGCTTCTTCCGCCCGATCCAGGCGATGACAGCGATGGACGGGTCCCCCTACGTCATCGAGAAGGACGAGTCCCCCATTGCCGTCGGGGACGTCGCGTTCTGCCGCGTCCAGCCGACTCACCAGTACTGCGCCCACTTTGTGCGCCACGCAGAGTGGGACAGCTGCCGCCAGGAGAACATGTACTGGATCGGCGGCCTCCAAGTGCGCCACAACTGGAGGCCGTGCAACGGCCGCTGCTTTCGTCGTGACATCTTCGGCATCCTGACCAATGTCTACGTCAGCATAGGCGGGCGATACCACAGGAGGCCCCACCCGCAGCCTCTGTGCAATAAGGTCGCGCCCCTGGTTGCGCAGGACGAGTGGAGCAACGCGGCCGAGAGGATGTGCGAGGCGGAGTCAGACGCAGACATGGGGCCGCCCGTGCCCGTCCACGAGGATGATACTGAGACTGCTGCCGCGTTGGCGGAGCTTCGTTGTGTCACAGGGCCACAGGGCCGCATCCGCAAAGCTTAGACCGCTGCAACCTCGGGCGAGCCCCGCGGACAGCTTGACCAGGCAATGGCTGCAACAGCGACCCCACTCTTTAAGTGTTCAGCCGCCAAGGCCAGCAGGCTGGTGCAGTACAGACGCCGCCAGCGAGGCCAGCGTGCAAAACTGCTGCCCACTGCGGCACTTTTGTATTCCACGGCACCCCGCAGGGGATTGGCTTGGAACGAATGCACTTCGCTGGCCGCGCGCCAGCGCGTTTCGGTCCAAAGCGTGCCCTGCGCGCCTTCAATTCTATGAAGGATGCTTGCATGTGCAAGATTGCGCGCCCCGGCGTCGCAACAATCGTCTGCAGGCTGTGCTGCTCTCGCAGGAACTCAGGCCACGCTCATCTCGTGGATGATTGCTTCGCCTGCTCTCCAGCTCCCCTCCCCCTTCCCTCCTGGATGCAAGCTCTCCCATCTCCTACCCTTCTTGCTCCTGCATCCCTTTGCCTCCTGGCTGAAACGGCTGCTCATGGCCCTGGCGTTCATCCTCCCCTGTCCTTGCATCCCCTTCCCCCGCCTGCTCCTGCCCCTGATCACCCTCTTCCTGCTCCTCCTCCCTCTGTCGGAAGGGCAAGCTGGCGTACGACGGCCGTCGCCAGCCAGGGTTCCATCTCTTAATGCCACTTCCGGCTGCTGGTGATCATAGCAATTTCTTTGCGGACCCACGCCCGATCGGCCAGTTCCCCCGCGCTCAGCTCGTCAGTCAGGGGGGAGCTCTTCATTCGCGTCCGCGTTGGTGGCGGCGCCGTCCGACGGCTCCGAATCCTATTCAGACTGGGGCAAAATCTGGTCTGACACTTAGAAAGCTTTCGGTCGCGCATTATCGCTGCCTGAACATCGCCAGTCAGTTCCCCGCATCTTCCTAAGCGCGCCCAGGACAGGTGCCGCGACAAAGGTGCCAAGGGGGCTATGATCACCTCAAGCATTTCCTGGGTGCTGGCACCAGCATTCCTGAAGCATGCTGATCTCATTGGTAAGCATGCAGATCCGTTGGCTGCAACAGCTACAATAAGTTCCGCCTTGGCTGCGACAGGGGCAATAACTCCCCCCTTCAGGTCCCGCATCGTTCCCCCGCTCGTTGTCCCACAGGCCCTATCGTTGCCGCGGCTCCTCCCCGCCGCATGGCTGCCTCCCGCGGCTGCCCGCGCGCAAGTCAGTGCTGGTGGGGCGGAGGAGGCTCGCCGAGGCAGCTTGATCGCTCGGGGTGCAGCAACAGGGCCCGCCGCGAGCGCGGTTGCGGTCTGGGCTGACCGCGACAGACATGCGCCCACCAGCGCTGCCATCGATGCCCCTGCTCTTCCCCACCTGCCCTGCTCTTTCCCCGCCTCCCCGCCGCAGGTCCCCGGCGGCGGGCGGCGCCGCCGCGGGCGCGCTGCAGGAGAGGGATAGCGACAGACAGAGGGAGAGCGGCAAATATATACATATATATAGAGAGAGAGAGAGAGAGAGAGAGAGAGAGAGAGAGAGAGAGGGAGGGAGAGATCCACATCACAAAGTGTGATCTAACATGGCATGTTAGATCCCATATGTAATCTAACATAGCATGTTAGACCGGCGGATCAACTCATGCGCAGCTTTAGGCGGTTTCGGTGTCTTGCCGCCTTTTCTTCTTTTTCCCTTATCGCCAACTGCTTTCTGCCCCTCTCGCTCTCCTCTGATGTCCGCCGCATCATCGGGCGGAATGGTGACGAACTCGTTGCGCGGAACTGTGGTAGAAACTGGTGAATCATGTCCTTGCCGTCTGCGCAGTTTGAAGTGCTCCTGGGGAGAACACCGCGGTAAATGCCTTTTCTGGCAGACATTGAGCTCTAACAGAGCATGTTAGAGCACAATTTCTGCTCCAACATAGCATCTTCGGGCAAAACTTGTGCCAACACTTAGCGCGGCTCAACTTGAGCTCTAACATGGCATGTTCGAGCACGAGTTGAAGTCTAACATAGCTTGTTAGAGCACGACTTGTGATCTAACCTGGCATGTTCGATCTCCGTGATCTGACATAGCATGTTATATCACAAATTGCGATCTAACATGGCATGCTAGATTACAAATTGCGATCGAACATGTTGTGCGATATCAGAAATTGTGATCTAACGTGCTATGGTAGATCCGAACTTGAACTCTAACATAGCATACTAGAGCACAGATTTGGCTGTAGAGCACAGTTTGTGCTCTAACATTGCATGCTAGAGCGCAAATTGCGATCTAACATGCCATGTTAGATCAAAACTTGCGATCTAACATGCGATGTTAGCTTACAAGTTGTGATCTAACATGCTGTGTGAGATCACAAGTTGTGTTCTAACATGCTACGTTAGATCACAAGCTGTGATCTAACATATTATGTTATATCGCACGCTGGGGTCTAACATGGTATGTTAGACCACAAGTTGCGATCTAACATGCTATGTTGGATCATAAATTGTGATCTAACGAGCTATGGTAGATCAGAGGTTGAGCTCTAACATAGCATACTAGAGCACCTATTTTTCTTTAGAGCACAATTTGTGCTCTAACATGGCATGTTAGAGCACACATTGTGATCTGACGCGCCATGCTAGATCACAACTTGTGATCTAAGGTGCGATGTTAGATTACAAGTTGTGATTTAACATGCTATCTTAGATTACAATGTGTGATCGAACATGGCATGTTCGATCACAATTTTCCAACATGCTATTTTAGGTCACAAACTGTGATCTAACATCGCATGTTAGATCACAAAATTGGCGGTAGAGCATAATTTCTGCTCTAACATGGCACGTTAGAGCACAATTTCTGCTATATCATAGCACATGATATCACAAGTTGTGATATAACATGGTATGTTAGATGACTACTGTGATCTAATATGCTATGTTAGATCACAAATTGTGATCTAGCATAGGATATGAGAACACAAGTTGTGACCTAACCGGGTATGCTAGATCACAAGTTGTGATCTAACATGTTATGTTAGATCAGAAATTGTTCTCTAACGTGGCATGTTCGAGCGCAAATTTGGTTCTAGAGCACAATTTCTGCTCTAACAGGGCCTGTTAGATCACACATTGTGATTTAACATACCATGTTAGACCACAACCTGCGATCTAACATGCCATGTTATATGCCATGTGTGATCTAACATAGCATGTTCGCTCGCGAGTTGCGATCTAACATGGCATGTTATATCGCAACTTGTGATTTAACATGCGATGTTAGATCACAAGTTGTGATCTAACCTGCTATGTTAGATCAGACATGGAGCTCCAACATATCATCCTAGAGCTCAAATTGATGTTCGGAGGGCCCGCCCCCGCCACCCCCAAAGGGCGCGCGGCGCGCGGAGCGCGCGCAACAATTGTCGCGCGCTACGCTCGCCCCCCCCCCCCACCCGCACCTCAACCGCCGAAAATATATTTCGCAGTGCTAAGGCCCCCCCCAAAAAAAAGAGCGACCTTAACCGGCGAACATCGTTTTTCGCAGTGCTAAGCCCCCCCCCATCAAAAAAAACGCCCTTAACCGCCGAAAATCGATTTTCGCTGGTTAAGCACGCCCCCCCGCACAAAAAAAAATCGCCCTTGACCGCCAAAAATCGATTTTCGCAGTGCTAAGGGCCCCCCCCCCCCACCACCACCAAAGCGCCCTCAACCGCCGGAAATCTATTTTCGCAGTGCTGAGAGCCTCCCCCCTCCCCCCCCCCCGGAAGCGCCTTAAATCGCAGAAAATCAATGTCCGCTGGTTAAGACCCCCCCAAAACTGGGGGGGGTCTTAACCAGTCCGAAATCGATTTCGGATTGGTTAAGACCCCCCTTTTCGCTGGTTAAGGCTTCCCCCCCGCCCTCCAAAAGCGCCCTTAACCGGCGAAGAGGGGGGTCTTAACCAGTCCGAAATCGATTTCGGATAGGTTAAGACTTAAATTTTTGGGGGGCCTTAACCGGCGGAAATCGATTTTCGGCGGTTCAGAGCGCTGTGGAGGGGGGGGGGGGGCTCTTAGCATTGCGAAAATAGATTTTCGTCTGTTGAGGGCGCTTTTTTTTTGAGAGGGGGTCAACCAGCGAAAATCGATTTTCGCCGGTTAAGGGCGCTTTGGGGGGAGGGGGGGGAGGCTCTTAGCGCTTCGAAAATCGATTTTCGGCGGCTAAGGGGCGCTTTTTGGGGGGGGGGGGGGGGGGGGGGCGAAAAATAGATTTTCGCCGGTTAAGGGCGCTTTGGGGGGGGGGGGGGGGGGGGGGGGGGGCCTGGGCGCTATGAAAATTTATTGTCGCTGGTTAAGGGCGCTTGGGGGTGGAAGGGCGCGGCGGGGGCGCTTGGGAGGGGGTGGGGGGGGGGGCGTGGCGCGACGCATTTTTTTTTGATTTCCGCGCGCCGCGCGCACTTGGGTGCGGCGGGGGCGGGCCCACGGGGTATCTATTTTCGCGAACGTCGATATCAGCTCTGACATAGCATGTTAGTTCACGCGTTGTGATCTAACGTGCTATGCTAGAGCACAAGTTATGTTCTTACATGCTATGTTAGACCGCAAGTTGTGATGTCACATGGTATGTTAGATCACAACCTGCGCTCTAGCATGCCATGTTAGAGCAGAAATTATGGTCTACAGCCAACTTTGTGATCTAACATGCTATGTTAGATCACAATTTGTGATATAACATAGTATGTTAGATCAGAAATTGTGATCTAACATGCCAGGTTAGATCGCAACTTGCGGTCTAACATAGCATGTTTGGTCACCAGCTGTGATCTAACATCGTTGTGATCTCACATGGTATGTTAGATCAGAATTTGTGCTCTAACATGCCATGTTAGAGCAGACGTTGTGCTCTAACATGCCATGTTAGAGCAGAAATTGGGCTCTACCGCCAAATTTGTGATCTTACACGCGATGTTTGATCACAGTTTGTGGTCTAACATAGCATGTTAGATCACAAGTTGTGATCTAACATACCATGTTAGACCACAATATGTGATCTAATATAGCATGTTGGATCACAACTGGTGATCTCACATCGCATGTCAGATCACAAGTTGCCGTCTAACATGCTATGTAATATCGCAAATGGGATCTAAAGCGGCATGTTAGATCGCACGTTGTGCTCTAGCATGGTATGTTAGATCAGAGTGTGCGCTCTAACTTGCCATGTTAAATCAGAAATTGCGCTCTGGAGCCAAATGTGCGGTCTAACATGCCGTGTTAGAGCACAATTTCTGACCTAACGTCGCATGTTAGGTTACAGCTTGTGATCTTATAAAGTATGTTATAGCACAATTGTGATCTAACGTACCATGTCATATTACAACTTGTGATCTAACATGCTATGCTAGATCACAATCGGGATCTAACATGTCATGTTAGACCGCATGTTGTGATTTAGCATGGTAGGTTAGATCAGAATTGGTGCTCTAACTTGCCATGTTAGAGCAGAGATTGCGCTCTAGAGCCAACTTTGGGCTCTAACATGCCATGTTAGAGCACAATTTCCGATCTAACGTAGCATGTTAGGTCGCAACTTGCGGTCTAAGATGCCATGTTAGATCGCAACTTGTGGTCCGCATGCCCCATCCTACGCTCCTTCAACTCCCAGCGCAGCCCCCAAGCACAACCCCCCAGCACAACCCCTACGCAGCCTCACAACCCCTGGCACTGCCTCCCAGCACAACCCCCAGCACAAACCCCCAATGGCAACCCCCCAGCACAACCCCCCCGCGCAGCCTCACAACCCCTAGCACTACCTCTCAGCACAAATCCCCAGCACAACCCCCAAGCGCAACCCCCCAGCACAACCACCCCCCCCCCCCCCCCCCCCCCCCCCCCCCCCCCCCCCCCCCCCCCCCCCCCCCCCCCCCACCCCACCCCCCACACACACACACACACACACACACACGCAGCCTCACAACCCCACTGCCTCTCAGCACAACCCCCAGCAGCCAAATTTGTGCTCTACAGCCAAATGTGCGCTCTAACATCCAATGTTAGACCACAACTTGTGATCTAACATGCTATGTTAGACCGCACATGAGATATAACATGCCATGTTCGATCGCGCGGTGTGATCTAACATGGCACGTTAGATCAGAATGTGCGCTCTAACTTCCCATGCTAGAGCAGAGATTGCGCTCTAGAGCCAAATTTGGGCTCTAGCATGCCATGTTAGAGCACAATTTCCGATCTAACACAGCATGTTAGATCACAACTTGTGATCTAACATACCATGTTAGATCACAACTTGCGGCCCGCATGCCCCATCCTACTCTCCTTCGACCGCCGATATGGCCCCCAGGTAGCGCCATGAAACCACCCTCTTCGCCGCGCACGCACAGACTGATATTCACGATGTCTGGCTCTGGTGCAGAGTCCAATGCGCTGTCGGCGTGGATGCGGGGGGGGGCGCGCAGAACTGCAACTGCTCCCGCGCCTGCCCCCGCCCGCAACAGCCCCCCGTTGCATCGCCAACATCGGCAACGTCACCAGCCGCAGCCATTTGGGCGCGCATAGATTGCAGCGCTGACGATCGAAGCACACATAGATTCGCAATCTTGCAGGAAGGTCTGATGTCGTTCACCAGTTATGTGGCGCAGGCGGAATGCGCCCCGCAATTGCAGTTTCCGCTCTTCCATCCCGCGCCATCAGGTTTGGAACTGCACATGCCGTTTCCGCCGAAGCCGTTAATGACGGACGCGCCGCAGCCGCCGTTGTTTCCGCCGCGCGCCCCGCCGAGCTTCACCTGCAGCTCGCCGAGCATGGGCTTCTCCAGCGACGAGGAGCTCGACCTGCTCGAGCCAGCGCTGAAGAAGCACAAGGCGGGGAAGCCCAACGTGCCCAAGCGCGCAGTTCTACACATTCAAGACCGTCTTCAATCTGATGTACACAGAGTGGCCAGGGAGCAAGCCGTGGGGGCTGGCGCCGATAAGGCAACGTGCCGACGAGGACGGCATCTTGTACCCGTCGTACTGGGCCAAGCATGCGCACCACAAAAAGAGGAAGACCCGCTCCTTCAGGCGCAACGTGGAGCAGGGGTGCAACTGCCAGAAGGACAATGAGGGGAGGACGCTGCGTGCTTCTATTGCAGCCGCGTGCGCTCGCATGTTATGCTGAAGAACCACCGCCGGGATGAGGATGATATCGGGATGAAGCTCGACATCACTTTATGCGGTGGCTTGTGCAGCGCTTTGGATTTGCGGGGCGCGCCTCCAGCTGCGCCGATGCATGCGCGGAAAGTCATCAAGCCATTCTTTTCGTAGGGGCACTGAACGAATGTGCTGGGGATGCATGGCGCGCGCTTTTGGGAAACAACAAAACATCATCGCTGCAACAGCGGTAGAGAGCCCTTGCACAGCTGCAACAACATCATCGCATCGCTGCAACAGCTGCACAGCTGCAGAGCAGCGTCTAGCCAGAGATCATCGGGCACTGACGTCAACATATCGATGTATCCTGTAAGTCAGTGCGCAACTTGAGACTGCGCATTAGACCACCGTGGCGTCAACGCTGCCCCCGCGACCCCTACGCGCAGTCGTCGCGCGCGCAAATGGCTCGGGCCAGATGGCTTGAGCCTCGCCAGGATTTGTTTGATGTGTTCCTGCCGCATTCTTGTGGGTTCCCAGGGGGGCGACACATTCAAAAGTCCTGCCCGCGCTCGCTTGCAACATTAGATTTGCACCGCGCGCTTTGCCCCAAGTGCCCGCAGCGGGGAGGGGCAAGACTACGGGGGGGCATGCTGTGAGGAACGGTGGTGGTCCCGTGACCAGCTGCTGGTCCTTTATCGCCATCTCGTTGTCCTGTTTCATGGAGTTGGCCAGGGGCTTCTGGGCCGAAGGTGGTGTCTAAGATGGTGGTCCCGCGCTGGAGCCAGGTGTTCTCACGTGCCCTGGCCACCCCGAGGGAGATCTTACATGGCGGCCCCGTGCTGGAACCCTGGGTATTCACGCGTCGAGGCCACCCAGAAGCAGGCGCGAAGTGGTCTCAAGATGCCGATATGCCGCCTCGTCCGCCCCGCTTCCTCCTCGCTCGCTTCCCTTCCTTTTCCATGGCGCTCTCGGCCAGAGCCAGACCTGCAACAGGCGCACTAGCTGCGACAAGCGGCCAGCAGCTGCGACAGTCCGTCAGCGCGCGGTGCAGTCGTCCGAGCAGCCGTTCAAGGAGTTTTGGACCAAAACGATCTGGCCCGCCACCCAGGCCGATTACGAGAGGCTCGTGAAAACCAGTCCGATGCGCATCGCCGAGAGAGTGGAGAAGGAGAGGGCGGAAACGAACAAGAAGGACAAGGATGACAAGGAGAAGCCTGAGGGGAAGACTGCTAGGAGGAAGGAGAAGGATCCAGTTCAGGAGAAGCTCGCAAGGACCATAGAGGAGGCGGAGGAGAAGGGCGAGCGCAGGAATGCCTACGTGAACTTGGCGTGGGCAGGGCCGATCGATAACGCTATGCTTCAGGATGCGATATCGCTGGGCCAGGTGGAGAACGTGGCTGCGGATATGTTTCTGAAGAACCTGCCGACGAACGCGGCGGCTGAAACAGCGGCCGAGCCTGGGGGGGGCGGCTGACGACGTCGATGACCCCCCGCAGAGTAAGCCGCAGCGGCGGGCCGTGGAGACCCTAAGCTCGAGCGGTCGGCTGCCCTGGAACATCCCGAAACAGGTCGAGAAAGGCTTCGATCCCATTCACGGTCTCCAGCGTGAACCAGTTTACGGCGCCCGAGCTCGGCAAGTTCAAGCAAGTGGCCATGGGCGCCGTGGCGAATGCAGCGTGGTTGGCCTTGTATTGGGCGAAAGAAGAGTGACAGCGCTCGGAGAGTTGATTCTGAATTGGCCCTTCGATTTCATCCACATCAAGGGGGGCGCGGCCGAGGAGATCGAGGAAAACAAGTTTAAGTGGGCAGTGGGCGCGTCGGCCCGCGCCGAGCGCCTGCGCGACTTCTTCGGGCTGGAGAACTCGAACCTCCTCCGCGTCGCGGCCAAGGCGGCGGGCGTCGTCTGGGCCCATGCGACGGGGGGCGGACGGCCAGCGCCAGAGAGGGTTCACGAGTGGCTGGTGAATAACGTGACGTGGGGCGCCCACCACTGTCCTGACGTGGGCGCAGTGAAGAGGCGCATGCTGAATTGGGCTGCCCTCGCGAAGTGTCCGGCAGCAGTGGCGCTCACGGAGACGGCCGTGACCCGCTGGGGGCGAGACAATCTGCTGGATTGGCCAACGAAGCTCGGGGCGAACGTTACAAAAAGCGACCACCTCTCGCTGGGTTACGTCGTCGAAGCCTTGTTCGCGAGGATGTGGCGGACGAACCAGAAGGAGCCGCGCGCCAGCGGGCGTGCTCTGAATGACGTAATCAACGAGATCCTCTGGGTGAGGGCCCACGTGTCGGCCTTTCTGCGGCAGTGCCCAGACTTGTTCAAATCTGGCGCTGGCACCAACTGCAACAGAGAAGGGGGCCAGAGCACGCAGGAGTGTCTCTCCAGGGCCAAAGTTGTTCGCGCGGCCAGGCCTACCTCGACAGCCCGCTGCAGTTTCTCCTGCAGACCGAGGGCCCTGACAAGGGCCCGACCTGGATCCAGTCCCTGCCGAGCGAGGCGCTGCGGCTGACGATGAGGCACTTCCTCGTCTTAGGCCAGGGCTTCTACAAGTCGGAGATCGCAGGCGCTCTCTCGCAACCGAGGAGCGAGCGGTGCCGCTTGGAGAAATTCCACAAGGGCCAGCGAGTGGTGAAGCGTTTCTTCGAGCCCTTCCAGATCGCGCGCGACAGCCTCTCGGGAGTCTCCAAGCCAGTTCCAGAGGAGAGAAAAGCCGAGGACGAGGCGGCAGCGGGCGGCGCCAAAGGGATCGGGAAGGAGGTGGCTTCCGAGGAGAAGAAGAAAGTCGAGGTCTCTCCGGGCGATGCGACTTCCTTCAGGAAGAAGTGCGTGGGGGCGTGCGCGGCGGAGCTCGAGGGGCGGGTGGTCATGCTCGTTGCGGAGGGCGCAGATGTGGAAATCGACCAAATCGTCACGCATATTCGTTTTTTACAAGAACCTCACGGACGCTGCAACAGTGATGGGTCTCTACGACGTCAAGGATGCGAGGTTGCGCAACGTCTTCGAGGGGCAAGGGCTCACCCACCGAGAGCCTGCGCTGGAGGAGGCAGACTCTGAACGCTACCTCAAGTCCCTATCTCCGCTCGTGGTCCATGGACGGGGCGTGTTGTGGGTGCTCACGGGCCGCGCGCGGTCAAACCTCCCCAAGATTAAGAAGATCCTTAGTAAGAACGGCTACAACTTCCTGCAATTCCACCTTTGCTACAACCTCAAGCAGATGCAGAAGTGCGGGCATTTCAGGAGGCAGAGAGGCGTCGCGAATTCCCGCAGCCACGAGGTGATGTTGCTCGCCTACAAGGGTAAGATCCCGAAGCGCCTTCCCAAGGTCAGGGAGCACGTGGACGGAGGCAGCACCGCCTGGTGCGAAGTGGTGAAGAATGTGCCCGTCCTCCCCCAGAAGAGCCACGCCCTCGTGTCCAAATAGGTCCGTCAGGCGAGCTTGCAGTCGATGGTCGGCAGGTGCATCACCGAGGTGGAGGCCCAGGGGCGCCAGAAAGACGGGCTGCTGGACCCCCCCCCCGCCGAAAGACGACGAGGATGCCCCTGATGCTGCAACAGCGGATGCTGCAACAGCTGGGACGCCCGAGAAGCAACTCGTGAACGCGGCCGTGAAGAGGCGGAAGTTCTACCGCCAGCTCACGGGCACTGAGGTGCCGTGGTTCCCCCGCGACAACGCCGCCGAGTTCCTCGTGGAGCTGCGCCACGAGGCGGGGAGGCGCCGGTGGGTGTACTTCGGGACACCTGCGGGCGGAGCGGGCATGCACGGTTGCATCGAGAGGGGCGCCAGCGTCTTGGCGTTGTGCTACGACGATCACCATCGAGCGAATTTGATGCTGTTTCTCACGGAGCGTGCTGTCGAGGCCATGCTCAGCAGCAATGCAATGGTCTGCATTAACGAGGCCCTGCTGCAGCGCTCTGCGCAGTTGCGCTTGACGAAGGAGGACGCGTCGAAGGAGGAATAGAAGGAGGAGAAGAAGGAAGACAAGAAGGACAATAAGGAACAGCCTGAGGATAATAAGGAGGGTAAGAAGGCGGCGGACAAGAAGAAAAAGAAGCCGAAGAAGAAGGCCGATGACGCCTCGCCCTCGCCCGCGGACCCCCTTTACCTCCGACGACGACGCGCCGGAGAAGAAGCCCAAGACGGAGAAGGACTGAATGCGTGCTGAGGCGGCGCCCAACAGCTCTCACGAAGAGCTCGGGCAGGAGCCGAGTCCCGCCTCTGCCGTCCGATCGGACACTCCGAACCCTCGGCTCCAAGAAGACCGCAGGAGATCCCACGAGGCTGACGCGAGGCTCCCAAGTGCGAACGGCGACGTAAACAAGCTGGCAAGACCACGGCTCCCAGCAGAGAGCGGTGACGTAACAAATTCCTGACGCCAAGGGCCAGCCAAGGCTCAGGAACGGGCCTCGTATCCACGCGTTGAAGTCATGATCTGCGACCACCCGGTGCAAATCGTCTTCCTCAGGGTCGGAAGCTAGCTTCTGCGTGAAATCTGCCGCGGCTACCCTGCAGTGAGGGTGCAATTTCATCTTGTCCGCTGAGCCGGACATGGCGCGGATGTCCTGAACGCCGATGTTCAGACTGTCAGCAATGCTGTCCAAACTGAAAACCATTGGCATATGCCTGCTGTTGGGGTACATCCTGCCGTTGGTGTCCACTTGGCAATTTCCCTCGTCGAATAATCGGAAAGACCTGGTGGCGAGAAACGCCAAGGCTGTTGCTCACCACGACCCGCCAAGGCCCTTGCATCCTCACGCCGCAGTCCCCAGCTAGGTCGAGCCAGGAGGGCAGGCTCGGGCGAGGGAGAGGGGGCCGGTGATTCAGCAACCCGATGGGCGGGCGCAGGGGGAGGGGGGCGGCGGAAGGGGCCGCGGCAGTTTTTGTTCAGGGCCGCTGCAACAGCCATCGTAGCACTTCGGGGCGTCTGCCCTGACAGCGCCTCGGCGGCGATGCAGCCAACGAACAGCGGTCGCGACAGGAACGCGGTGAAGTACTCGGCGTGGCACTTTTACATGCGTGGCACGAACTGCGCACAGAGCAACGACGTCGTCAAGAAATTGAGGGAAACCTGCAGCGAGTCCATGGCCAAGAAGCCAGGATCATCAAATCAACCTCTGCAGATGGAGAAGCTCACGAAGACCAAAGTGCAGATTTCGTGGCCCGCGCCATGTGTTCTCGACAACGCCGCGCGGATCTTAAAGAGGGCGCCGGGCGCCAACTGGAGGGATTTCGTGACCGACCCCGCGGGGGCGGCGGGGGCCCAGGCACGAGCTGCAACAGCCGGGGGAGCAGCCGAGGGGGAACCCCGTGAAGCGGCGTTGGGGGAAGCGCTGGGGACTGAGGAGGCGCCAGCCAGCGAGCTTTGCCGAGCCAGCGAACGCGCAGGTCTTTCTGCGCCATCGGCAGCTCCCGCGCCAGGGGCGTCTAGCTCGGGAGCGAAAGGCTCTCCTGGTGCAGGCGACTGTCGCAGCTCGCAGGCCCCTCTGCTTTCGCTGAGGCTCGAAGCGATCGCAAGTGTGTACAACGCCAAGGATCCGCGCAAGCACGAGGACCCGCGATGTTCGTTCGAGGTGGACTGGGAGGCGGAGCTCGGCCAGGGCACTTATGGCAAGGTCTATCTGGGCACGAACACCTGCCCAGGGTTAGGCGATGACGTCGTGGAGCTCTTTGCCATAAAGCTCCTGCGCGACTCGAAGGAAGATCAGGCGCAGGGGTTCAATTCGGATGCCACGGGTGCGGCTGAAGAGGAGGTCTGGCGCCACGTTGCGCTGGGCTGGCACCCGAACGTCGTTCGGTTACTCGACGTGGGCTTTTTTTTCCCAGCAGTTGTTTAAGCCTAGCCCTCCAACGAGAGAGCTGCAACAGTTGTCAGCTGCCGCTAGCACTGGAGCAGCGCAGAGGAGGTGGACATGGGAAGCGCACATCGGCCTCGTGTTCAACCTGCACGAGATTGACGTGCGCCAGTTCGTTCAGAAGTCCACCTTGACGCAGACCGGAATCCGCCACGTCCTGAACAGCGTGATCGCTGGGCTTGGCTTCCTCCACGACAAAGGCTGTGCCCATTGCGACCTCAAGCCCGCCGACATCCTGATGCGAGGATCGATGTGTATGCGCGGCTGCTTCGAGACAGAGGCGCTGACACATCGGCAGATCGGCGAATCGGGCCCCGTCAATCCTGCCATCCAGAGCAGGCTGGAGTCCCAGTACCAGATCCCGAGGTGCCTCGAGGTGCTCGGATCGATCACAAAACACGCTAGAGCGCAATTTGAGCTCTTACATAGCATGTTAGAGCAGGAATTCAGCTCTAACATAGCACGTTAGATCACAACTTGTGATTTAACATAGAATGTCAGATCACATGTGCGACCCCACATCGCATGCTAGATCACAAATTGTGATCTAGCATGGCAAGTTAGATCACGTTTGTGATAAATCATAGCATGTTAGATCACAAATTGTAATCTAATATGGCATGTTAGATCACATGTGTGATCTAACAGAGCATGTTAGACCACAAAGTGTGATCTAGCGTGGCATGCTAGATCACATTTGCGATCTAACAAAGCATGTACGATCACAAGGTGTGATTTAACATGACATGTTAGATCGCATTTGTGATCTAACATCGCATGTTAGATCACACAGTGTGCTCTAACATGGCATGTTAGATCGCATATGTGATATAACATGGCATGTTATATCACAAACTGTGATCTCACTTAGCATGTAATATCACATGTGTGATCTAACATAGATATACGGAGCATGTTTGATCAGAACTTGAGCTCTATCATAGCATGTTAGAACTCACATCTCAGTTCTAGTCAGGGCGGTGTCTACCCTTCCCCCATGAGGCGGTCGTCCTGTCGCAACTCTCTCCCCTTCCCCCTGGAGGTCGCCGTCGCTCCCCTCTCCTCCGTCCGACGGACCCCCGCCGCAGGTTGGTGAAGAAGCTGCGCCCCAGCGACAGCAACGCCGACGTCGGTGCAACCACGCCCCAGCACAGGCCGCCAGGTGTCTTCTTGGGGAACCTGCGCTTCCAGGAAGACTTGGACATGTGGTCCCTCGGGTGCGCGGCCGAGGAGTTGTACTCGCGCTGGCCGTTGATCTGCGCGTCAGCTGAAGAAGGCCCGCGTGAGCGGCGAAAGGAGGTCACTGGTAAAGACTTCATCGATGCCATCAGGAAGGGCGTGGGGCTGCCTGGCCAGGAGGCAGCGGGGGACTTCCACTCGGCATCGAAGGGGGCCCCACTCAGCAGCGATGCGCCTGGCGTCGAGACCGCAGCCTCGTTTCTGGATTCCTCCCATCTCTTTGAGAGATGGTTCGGTCAGAAGGGCGCGGCCTGGATAGCGGCTGAAACAGCGAAAGAGAAGAGCGACCCGAAACGCTACGAAGGCTTCCGTGCATCGGCAGGCTTCCACGGCTGCCCCGCAGGCCTCATGTCCATCATCAAGGGCTGTTTGAAGTGGCAGCCAGGCCACATACTGACCCTCAGACAGGCAAGGCTGTCCGGCTTCACGCAGCCGCCCGGCAAGCTGCAGATCACCGTGAACATGGAGCGGGGCAAGAACGGCGCCGGAACGATAGCGGAGACAGACCTCGACCCAGACTTGCTGCACTTTTTGCAAAACGACCCTTGCTGGGACGGCCTGGGCAAGGAGCGCGTGGGCTCGGGGGCAACCCACTCCAGATGCGTTCGAGGCGATGAGGCGAAAAAGGGTTGAACAACCGAGATCCCAGGCATCGTGGACGAGAAGAACCCCCCGAAGTGCCGCAGCCTGAACAGGGACAAGAAGTTGCAGATGATCCCGTCCGAGCGCTTCGCCGCTTTCGTGCGAGCGCTGAAGAAAAAGTGGCGCCCTTGGCTGCAACAGCTGGGAGACCAAATGCGCCTGGCAGTCGCCCTCGACCGCGTGCCAGAAGACCTCGTCAAGCTGAGCGGGAAGCCCATCGTGGAAGAGGACTTCGCCGACGACCCTTTGGCGTACGCGTCGATCCAGCTCATGGAACCTGGCTGCTCGCTGCTGCGCGCGGCCGTCGCCCAGTGGGGGACACGCACCGCGCAAGTGGAGAATGAAGACAAGCAACAATTCAACCTCGAGCAAAAGCCCGGGTCCTTCTACGCGGGAACCCTCGCCGCCCTGCGTCGCACTGTGCACCGCCACGAGCGCTGCGTTCACACATTCTCCAACGAGTACCTCAAGCAGCAGCCCGAAGGAAAGCGCGACCTGCTGATCGCCGCGATGATCCGCTCCGACGTGTTTCGGGGGATCAGAGCGCAGAGGATCGACGCCGCGCCTGGCCCTGTCGAGTTCTTCAGCGTCGCGAACCACGTTGTGGCCGAGCACTTGGCCAATGTCCCCGCGGCGCTCCCTGGCCTCGCGGATGTGCTCGACGAAGTGAGGCTGACCAGCGCGCCGCAGGACATCGCGTCAACGCCCATAAGTGGCCGCAGGACAGCCGCCCCGACGCCCCGCAGTGCCGCGTCCGACTAGCCACCGCGGGCGGCGAGAGAGATACTCTTGACCGTCCCCCCCCGTCTGCTTCTGCCTCCTCGACTCTCTCATCATCAGCACCATCATCATAAGGATCGCCATCATCATCATCGCCATCATCACCCCCATGATCGTCATCATGGGGGTCGTCATCATGAGGATCATCACCACCATCATCATCATCATCTCCATCATCATGATCAGTCAGGGCGATGATGAGGATCATGATGATGGTGATGGTGATGGTGATGGTGATGATGATGCTGATGCTGATGATGATGATGGTGGTGAGGATGATGACGGAGATGATGATGATGATGATGACGACGCTGAGAGAAAAAAACGAGTGAGTCAGTTGAGCTCCAAGAGCCCGCCCTAAAGACAGCCAGCTACGTAAGCCGTGATACTCAGTGAAACTCTTGCACGTGATTAGAAGGAAGGTGCGCGGCGTTCTTGCGAAAACCACATTTTGAAAAGGAGCCGCCCTCGATCCGTGAAGCTTTCGCAAATTATCAAAATGAGAGTACGCGGCGATGAAGCAAAAACCACATGTTGAAAACCAGCCGCCCTCAATCCGAGAAACTCGTGCAGTTTGTTAGGCCGAGTGTGCGCGGCGCGAGGGCGAAAACCACATGTTGGAAAGGAGCTGCCGTCAATCCGTGAATCCCCTGGGATTTTGTTCGACACGAACGTGCGTGCCGCAGAGGCGAGAGCCTGATTTTGAAAACCAACCGCCCTCATTCCGAACAGCTCTTGCAAATGAGCGAATGTTCGCGGCGCGAAAGCGAAAATCTCGTATTGGAAAAGGTGTTGCCTTCAATATGTGAAACTCTTGCAAATGTTTGAAACGAGTGTGCGCGGCGCGTAAGCTGGAACCATATTTGAAAAAAACACCAGCCACCAGTTCGTGTACCTCTTGCAATTTTCTTGAACCACTGTGCGTGGCGCTAAGGCGAGTACCACATTTTGAAAACGACCCGCCCTCCATCCGTGAAGCTCTTGCATTTTTTTGCAACGACTGGCGCGCGGCGCTAAGGCGAGAACCACTGTTTGAAAACCACCTGCATCAAGTTGTGCAAATCGCGCATTAAAGAACAATGTGCGAGGTGCTCAGGCGAGAACCACATTTTTAAAACGGCCCGCCCTCCATTTGTGAATATGTTGTCAGTTTTAAAGCATCATGGTCATAGGTGGTGATGCAGTCTCAGGCTAAACGCCCAACCCGCCCTTTCGACCAGCCTCGTGGTGCGACGGGGAGGAGGTATCTTTAAGGAAAACGAGTGGGGGAGTTGGTGGATGCGAGTCGTCCCGGGTTTTCCACGAGGCAAGCGAGCCCGACCCCTCCGCGAGGCAGGCGGGCCAGGGCCCTGGAGATCTGCTTGTGCCCACTGCCGAGGCCACGGCCTCCACGCCGTGCTCCCAGTGCGCACGGGACGGGCGCGGTTCCCATGCTGTTCGCGCGCGCGCGTCTCCTGCGCACGCGTCGTGCCTCCTCCTCCTCCTCCTCCTTTCCCCTTTCTCCTTCTCCTTGAGCCTTCTTCGTCTCCTCCTCTTCCTCTTCCTCGAGCTTCCTCCTTCTCCTCCTCGAACCTCCTCGAGCGTCGTCCTCCCCGAGTCTACCCCGCGCGCCGCGCCGGCGAGGCCCGCCAACCCAGGCGGCCGCGGACGCCATCATGGCGGAAGAGACCGCGCTGGAGGCGGTCGGGCCTCTTCGGGGGGGGGCGGGGCCGTCGTGGAGGGTCCTGGCCGGTGCCGCGGACCGTGGAGACCCTCCAAGAGGGCCCCGCCCACCACGACGTCGTCGTCGTCGTCGGTCGTCTTCGTCGTTGTCGTCGCTGCCGCCGCCGCTGCCGCCGCCGCCGCCGCCGCTGGCGCCGGCGCCAGCGCCGGCGCCGGCGCCGGCGCCGAGCTGCCTGCAAACCTCAAACCTCGGACCTCGAAGCCTGAGCCTGTCCCCTCCTCTGCGTGGCGTTCCCCCCCTTCCCGCCGCGCGCAGACCGACGCGACGAGAAGCCGCAGCCTGATGCTGAGGGAGGAGGCTGTCCGACACCTCCGCGCGGAGGCCACAGGGTAGGGGGGAGGGCGTGCCGTGGCAGGTCGGTTTTGGGGGGACAGGAGGAAGATCGAGGCAGAGGAGGAGGAGGAGGAGGAGGAGGAGGAGCTGCTGCTGATGATGATGATGATGCTGATGATGATGACGAGGAGGAGGAGGAGGAGGAGGGGAGGAGGAGGAGGAGGAGGAGGAGTAGGAGGAGAAGATCGTGGAGGATATTGTGGAGGAGGAGGAGGAGGAGGAGGAGGACGAGATGGTGGAGGGGGACGATGAGAAGGGGAATGAGTGGAAGTGGGGCAATGGAAGGATGGAGGGGAGGAAGGGGAGGAGAAGGAAGAAAGGAAGGAAGGAAGGAAGGAAGATGACAATAAGGTACAGCTGCTGCTGATTTCGATGATGACGGTTATGACGAGGAGGAAGAGCAAGAGGAGGAGGAGGAGGAGGCGGAGGAGGAGGAGGAGGAAAAAGAAGAGGAGGAGGGACGGGAAGGAGGAGGAGGCGGAGGAAGATGATGATGATGATGATGATGATGATGATGATGATGATGATGATGATGATGATGATGATGATGATGATGATGATGATGATGATGATGATGATGATGATGATGATGATGATGATGATGATGATGATGATGATGATGATGATGATGATGATGATGATGATGATGATGATGATGATGATGATGATGATGATGATGATGAGGAGGAGGAGGAGGAGGAGGAGGAGGAGGAGGAGGCGAAGACGGAGGAGGACGAGGAGGATGAGGATGGAGAGGAGGAAGGGACGAGAAGAGCACGATGGGGGAGAGGGGCATGAGTAGAAGGGTAGGAATGGAAGGATGGAGAGGAGGAAGGGGAGAAGGAAGGAAGGAAGGCCCCAGCGATATTAATACGATGCTGCTGCTGATGACGATGCTGACAGAGATGATGCTGCTGATGATGATGATGGTGATGATGATACTTATGATTATGATGGTCATAATGACGATGATCATGAGGCTGATTATGATGTTGATGATGATGATGATGGTGATGGTGACGGTTATGGTGGTGATGCTGTTGATGATGGTGATGCTGATGGTGAATCGGATGATGGAGAAGATGATGACTGTGGTGATGGTGGTGACGATGATGATGCGGACGACGGTGGTAATGATGATTACGATGATGTTGCCTAGGCGGATGAGTAGGATGCTGAGGATGAGTAGGAGGGTGAGGATGAGGCGAGGAAGAAGAGGAAGAGAAGGGATGGGGCGAAGGAGGAGTAGGGAGATGAGGAGGAGGAGGAGGAGGAGGAGCAGGAGGAGGGGGGAATGATGATGAAGAGGAGGAGAATGTGGAGATGACGAGGAGTGGGAGGAGGGGACCGAGTGAACGTAGAGGAGGAGCAAGAACTCACGGACAGAAAGTAATACGATGCTTCTGCTGTGGCTGGTGGTGATAATGCTGATGATGCTGATGATGCGGATGTTGATGATGATGATGATGAGGATGATGATAATGATGATGATGAGGATGATGATGATGCTGATGCTGACGATGACGATGATGAAGATGCTGCTGATGTTGATGCTGTCGCTGATGATGCAGATGATGATACTGCTGTCGATGATGATGATGAGGATGATGATGATGATGATGGTGATTCAGTTGATGATGATAATGATGATGCTGATGACGCCAGTGATGATGATGATGCTGATGATGATGCTGATGATGATACTGCTGACGACGATGCTGATGAGGATGATGATGCTGATGCTTTTGATGCTGCTGCTGATGCTGATGATCATGATGACGACGGTGGTGAGGATGATGATGATGATGGTGATGATGACGATGGTGGTGATGATGTTGCTGATGATGATCATTATGGTGCTGCTGATGATGGGGATGCTCATGCTGCGGCTGCTGCGGGTGATGATGTTGATGCTGATGATGGTGATGATGCTGGTGGTGCTGCCGTTGGTGAGGCTGACGATGACGGTGATGATGCCGATGATGATGATGCTGATGATGCTGATGATGTTGATGCTTATGGTGCTGATGGTGATGCTGATGATGATGCTGATGATGATGCCCTTGGTGGTGGTACATTGTGATTATGCTGGTTACGATAATAGTGGTGTTGTTGTTGGTAATGATGATGATGCTGACGATGATGCGGATGACGATGCTGCTGCTGCTAGTGATGATGGTGATGATGATGATAGTATTGATGATGCTGATGATGATGATGATGATGATGGTGACCTTGTTATTGATGATGGTGGTGAGGCAGATGATTACGATGCTGATGATCATGATGATGATGACGATGTTGATGACGAGGAGGAGGATGATAAGGACAAGGAGAATGAGGAAGAGGAGGAGTATGCAACCGGAGTAGGAGAAGGGAGGGGTGAGGAGGAGGAGGTGGAGGAAGAGTAGGGCCAGTGTAAACCCACGCCTCATCGACAATATTGGAGTGAACCCTCCCTCCAAGCTCCCTCTTCAAAGGCCCCTACAAGGGTTCATGTCCTCTGAGGGAAATGTCCCTTTGGGAGACAACCGTTTGAAGATCTTGAAGCGCGCCAGAACATCATCCGTGGGACTCCAACGCCAGGAATCAACCTGACTGCTGTGTCTTGGCGATCCTCAATCGTGCCAGAACGTCATTCCTAGGACTTCAGCACCGTGAATCAACGTAACTGTTGCGCCCTGGCAATCCTGAACCGTTCTGGTACGGTAACGATGGGATCCCGTGAAACTTCTGCAAATGTTTAAGACGAGTGAGCTCGGCGCTGCGGCGTGAGCTACTTGTTGAATCGAAACCGCCATCACTCCGTAGAGCCCGTGCAGTGTTTGAGACGAGTGCGAGCGGCGCCAAGGCGAGAGCCACATTTTGGAAGCGGCCCGTCCTCTATCTGTCATGAGTAGTAGAGAGGGGGATGAGGAGGAGGAGAAGGAGGAAGAGGAGGAGGATTGAGAGGAGGAAAGGGAGGAGGAGAAAGGACCAATGGGAAAGAGCATGATGATCAGGATGATGATGAGGAGTAGGAGACGGAGGGAAATGAGTGAGTTGAAGAGGAGGAATTGAAGGATGGAGGGGTCTGAGAGGATGGGGTGGGAAGCAGGGACGGAAGAAGCGTCGGAAGGACGTATAATACGAAGATGTGGTTGCTGCTGCTGTTGCTGTTGAGGATGGTGATGATGATGCTGATGATGCTGCTGCTGAATGTTGACTCCCCCCTCCGGTAACCATGGCATTTTTTCAACTCTAGACGCATTGCGTACCCCCACCAGCCCATCCAGAAACGATGTCCAGGCGAGTCGAGGTGATCAGGGAGGTGCGTAAGCAAAGAGTTGGACGGCCGAGCCGTGCGAAGGAGGGAGGGGGAGAAGGAAGGGCTGGATGGATGGATGAGGGAGTGGGGAGAAGAAAGATGAATGGGATGATGATGATGATGATGATGATGATGATGATGATGATGAGGAGGAGGAGGAGGAGGAGGATGAGGATGAGGATGAGGATGAGGATGAGGATGAGGATGAGGATGAGGATGAGGATGATGATGCTGATGATGAATGATGATGGTGGTGGTGATGATGATGATGATGGTGATGCTAATGATGGTGATGGTGATGCTGATGATGATGATGATGATGATGATGATGATGATCATGCTGATGATGATGATGATGATGATGATGATGATGATGATGATGATGATGATGATGATGATGATGATGATGATGATGATGATGATGATGATGATAATGAGGAGAAGGAGGAGGAGGAAGAGAAGGAGGAACGAGGAGCAGGAGGAGGGCAAACAAAAGGGCCAGATGGATGCCTCTCGGAGCCTCTTGGGATATCTCTGGGTCGCTTCTTAGCCGCCTCTTGGGACGTATTGGGGGTCTCTTGGCCGTCCTGGGGGACTCTTGGGCGTCTTGGGTGCCTCGGGGGGACCTCTTGGGGCCGCTTGTGGTCCTCTTGGGGGCCTCCTGGGGGCCTCTTGGGGCCATCTTAGAGCTCTTGGGGCCTTTTAGGCCCCCCTGGGCGCCTCTTGGGGCCATCTTGGAGGGCATCGATCAACGCAGGGGGGCTCCTCAATTAGGGTTGCCCCTCTAGAGCGTCTAACATCGCCTCTTGGGGCGTTCTTGGAGCGCTCTTTGAGCTTTGGGGCCGTCTTGAGGCTCTCTTGGGCCCCTCGTGGGGCCCTCTTGGGCCATCTTGGGGCCATCTTGAGGCCTCGGAAAGCTATCGGAAACGAACGGGCGAGAATGCATAAATCATTTCTTGTCCGGAAAGTTTTTGGAAGATTTTGGCCTTTTGGGGGCCTCCTTGGAAGTCTCGGAGGCCTCTTGGAGCTGTCTTGGAGCGTTCCTGGGGCCTCTTGGACCACCTTGGAAGCCATCTTGGGCCACCTTGCGCTATCTTGAGCCATCTTGGAGGTCATCTTGAGCTCTCTGAGGCTCTCTTGGAGCCGTCTTGGGCGAACGAGTACCGTCTGACCGCTCGCGAACCCACCCGTCCAGGTCCAGGGGAGGGGGTAGGGGGGATGGGTAAAGGTAAACCCCTCCCCGAAGGGCAAGGAGGGGGTGGAAGAGGAAACTCCCTAAACCACCTACGCCTAGAGGGCAGGTGGGATCAAAGGGCTTCTCCCAGAGCTCGCACCCGGCTTCTTACAAGGGAAAGTGAGGGGTCGCCAACCTGGGCCGTTGGCCCTGAGTTACATACTTTATTCCCAAATCGCGCTCTCGCGCGGAACGCCCTCACAATGTATGCAGGAATCGCGCTCTCGTGTGGGACGTCATCGCAATTTATTCAGACGCCGCGCCCTCGACACTCAGGAATCACGC
>CAUYUJ010017707.1:41297-66297 GCA_963575745.1 Prorocentrum cordatum | reverse complement strand
GCTCGATCGTGGAGAGCATGGCCGTCGAACAGTGCACCGGCCGAATGTTCCTGGATGGCGCTGAGGCCAGGCAGTCTCAACGAGAGGTTGACTGACGAGAGCAAGCAGGGGGTGGGGTTTCAGAGAGACAATGCTCGCATGCGCACCCCCAACTTCAAACTGAACTTCAAGCTCTCATTGCTGGCCCGCCTCGCAGATGCAGCGCCGGCAGGGTGGCTCAGAGCGAATGCAGCCAGGATCAGAACAGCACCTCCGTCTTGCGTCAGCCCATCGGGAAGAACAGAACTGGATGCGCGGAGGACCCAGACAACGACGGATGGAAAGTGCAGTATTCGATCCGCAACTCGCAAGCTGGCGTCTACTCAAAGGAGGTTTTAGCCGCATAACGAGATGGCATGATGCAGCCAGCGTTTTTTTATTCCATTGAGCAGCCAGATCTTCCCCAAACAGTTTCTGAACTGCTTCGGCCTGAAGATGCAGCGCTTGCCCGCGAACGTATTCAACGCGCTACCTGTGCCTTTCATGGCGCGCCAGACCGGCTTTTCGACAGGGCAGCGGATGTCAACCTGGGGACTCTTGGGCAGTGGACGTTTTTGTAGCTGCGTGCGCGAGAACGATCGAGAAGGCGCGCGATGTCGATTTCGTGGATGACCTTATTTACAAGCTGACAGTTACATCGCCCACTTCCGAGGACGAAACACATATAGAAATCACGGGCTTCGTAGATGACTTGGCCGGCGCATTCCCGGCACCCAGCGCAGCTATAGCGTGGTGCTCAGGTATTGAGCAGAAGCAATGCGTATCAACGGTGGCTGCGCATTGCAGGACAAGGCAGCGAGAGTGGCAAGGTATCTGGGCCCTCGTCTTACCAGCACATTCACTATGGCAGCAGAGATCGAGCGGCGGATTCTTGCAGTTGAAAGAGGCTGGGCCGTGTTAAGGAGATTTTGGACATCGGATGCACTTGCGAGATTGCGGTTGCATTTATTCAATTGTCAGGTCATGAGCGGCGCGCTCAGTGGACTCGAGATTTGGGCGAAAAAATACACGCCACTTCAAAAAACGACCTTGCCGACGTCGTGTCCTGAGTGATTCTCGTGAGGATCGCGTTCGCCAGCTTCCCAATGCGCACGTTCTACATCGACTGCAGGTGGCTCCGCTCTTCGCGGGGCGCAGGGTTCGCCGCGTTATATGGATGCAGCAAATGGCACGGGCGACGCGTGTGCCCGCCCAGCATCTTGCAGCGATGTTCGGGAAGCTGAGCTTCGAACAGGCCCCCACTTTGCTCCCCAATGGACTCCTCGACTGCCCCAATGTAAAACCCTGGGCGCTACTTTTCGCGCAAGAACTCGAGGCGCTCCGAATCAGCGACGATTGGGTCGGCCTTCTCGACGAGGTGGGAGACAATATAGTGGCCTCCCTCAGGCGCGAGAGTTTCCCCGACTTGGGCCCCGCTATTCTGCGCGCGCACTTTCGCGCGAACATCCAGGCGCGCAGAGGGGGGGGGGTCGACGAGGGGGGTGGGGCATTTGGGCGTCCAGCTTTGGGGGCGGGTGGGCCATCGCGCGACGCTGCGTTCGCCGCGCAACGTGCTCTTGCCAAGCGCCTCGCGCGCGCCGAAACTGACGCGCGCGGAGTGCGACATGTTGCGCGTCTCATGGCTGCGCATAATCAACGCGTTGCGCGCAGCATGATATCCAACAGCAAAGCCACAGCAAGCAATCATATGCGCGCGAGTTTTTTTAATGGATACTGCGTGCCAGACCGGGCCAGATCAGGATTTGAAAGCAAGAGGGCTCTGCAACGCAGTACCCTGTTTGTAACGCTCCGGCCGATTCTGCCGAGAAGCTCCGTTGGCATCCACAGCTCATCCATCTCCTTCCTCTACTGCCTGAAGACCGGAGTTCTTTCTTCAGAGAAGAGTTCCCCTTCGAGAGAGATGCAGTGGAGCGGCCCCCTTGAAGGCAAAAAGTCGGGAGCGGCGACGGGCGGCGAGGAAGGCGCCCGCCCGGCAAGAAGCCGAACGCGGACAACGCGGCCTCCGACCAGGAGCTCACGAGGCAGCTCGAGCGTCGGATGCGCACGCTGGATTTCGGGGGTCAGGTCAACGGGTTCTTCAACGACGATGGCCCGATCGTCGAGAACATGGTGGCCATCCAGAAGCAGTGCGACGCGGGGGTCAAGGAGAGGGGAGGGGGCCGCAACCTAGCGAGCCCGCGTCTTCACCTATTTGGGGGTCTTCTGAGCGATATCGAGAACTTCTTCGCGCAGGGCGCCTCCCGCGACCTACGGGGCTTCCGGCGCCGAGCAGAGCGGCTCAAGTTGCGCACGGAAGCTTGCGAGGGCCCGATTATGATAGAGGAGCGGCGCGAGGTCTGTGGATTCAGCAAGATCTACGACGGCAAGAAGGCCAGAGTTACGATAGATCTTCGAGGACAGGTCGCAGCGGCAAAGGGAAGGGGCACAGCCGAGGCGTCGCGCAAAAAGGCAAAGTGAGAGGCAGAGCTCAACGGAATGCATGCGGAGGAGAAGGAGGGGGAGGAGGAGGAGGAGGAGGAGTGGATGGGAGACGGTTTTCCCGATAGGCGTTTCAGGGGCGTTTGGGAAACAGTTATTGAAACGTTAGAGGTCCCCCTGGAGTCCTCCAGGGAATTTTTCTATGGGCCTCTCGGGCCTTCCTGGGAGCGCGTTGGACTTCTTGGGCCAGCCAGGAGGCGCTTGGGGTCGAAGGCTCGAACTGTTCGTTCGGGCTCCCCCTCTGGGCCCCCTCTTGGGGATGTCCTGGCGCTCCCCTGGGCTGTCTTGGGGGCTTTTCTGCGGCCTTGGGGTCCACTTGAGCCGTCTGGGAGCCCTCTTTGGGGCCTCTTGGGTCGTCCTGGGGCGATCCATGCGGTTTTTGGGGTGTCAGGGACATTGTGAACGTACATCAAGTGAGTTTGCTGAACATGCACGCTTTCCTATCGGAGTGGGGCGATTGTTGCTCTCTGAGGCCGTCTTGGGACGTCCGGGACGCCTCTTGAAAACTTCTCGGGGCGTTTCAGGGGCCGCTTGGGCAGTCTGGAGGCCAGTGTCGGCGCTTCTGATCGATCTTTCGGCGGCACGTGGCCCTCTTGGACCGTCCAAAGGGCCTTTGGTGCCTCTTTGAAAAATGAACGATCTTGGGGCCCTCCTGGGTCGTCTAAGAGCCCTCTTGGGCTCTTTGGCCGTCTTGGGGCGACCCAGGAGGCTTCTTGGGCTGTCGTGGACGTTGCGAACGCACAAAGAGCAAATGTATTAAGAATGCAGGTTTTCTGTGTGGACGTGGGGCGATGTTGCTCTTCGAGGCCGTCTTTAGACGCCTCTCCAGTTCTTCCTGGGGCGTCTTAGGGGGTCGCTTGGGCCGTCTGGAGGCCCGCGTGGGGGGGTTTTGATTGATCTCTCGGCGGCTCGTGGCGCTCCATGGACCGTCCAGAGGGCCTCTTGGTGCCCTCTTGGTTTGTTTTGGGGCCCTCTGCCCCCCCGTAGTGCGTTCGAGCGGTCCCCGGGGGACCCCCCCTTCCGAATCGACCGGACCGGGCTCCCGGGGAGGGGTTTGCGGAGGGGGGGGACATTTCACACGCCGATGAACTCAACTCCACGGGGTCGTCGAAGTTCCCTGACCTTCCAGAGAGCTATGTTTTGGCACGGGGGGCTTAAAAACCTAAGAAACGAAACGGGACAATCTAAAATCAAGACATACAATAGCTCAGGGATAGGTTTTTAAGTCGCGTGCTATGTTGTAGCCCTCCTGGAAGGTCAGGGTTACCCTCGCCCGATTTCATCCTCGTCCTGGCGTCGTCTTAGATTGGGGCAGGGGGGAGGTCCGAAGTCTGCTGCGTGCAGCTGTTGTTGGCCCCGCCGCCGGGCGCTTCCCTTTCGATGCAGGGGCGCATCCTGGCGACGGGAGGCCCCAGCGCCCCGGACGCACATCCCGCGAGGCGATTCGAGCCCCAAGGGGTCCCCCACAGAACACACCAGCCTCCAAGGCACTCGAGAAAGCTCCCAGTAATTAACAACACGAGACGAACAACGTGACGAACGCATAGTTCTTCGTCGGAACTGTTGCCCGTCGTCAAGTCCAAGCCCCCAAGAGGCAGATCCTTACTTGCCCCTGCCGCTCTCACTGATCACCCCCACCTGCGTTTCAAGGTCAGCGCTCGTGGCAATATCAGGTTGCCCCCGCCTGTAGTCCGTGGTGAACCGCCTGGGGCAGAACTGCGGTGAGTTGTCTGATCGTGACGCCGCGGCATCAGGCAAAGGTGGCACAGGTCTACCGGAATTTGTCGCTCTGACCGTTCAGCTGAGGCGCCGTCATTGGAGGCTGGGATCTGGGGGTGTCATCGGCGACGCCCGTGGGCGGAACGCAGCAGTGATGCGGTGGCAGTGGGTGTGAGCCAGGCGCACGGTCCCGAGTCGCAGATCGGAGGGCGCCGACCATGCACCCACACCAGCCCTGACCAGCCCCAGCCCAGGCCCAGGGTCTGAGCACGTGCTTTCCTGGCCAAGCCACGAGGGAGTAGGGTCGGGAACGTTTGCTTCGCTTGTCGTGCCGCCGCTTCTGGCCCACACCGATCCGCCGCCACGTGTGAACCACGCCCAAGCCCCCCACCGAACACGTTCCGAGGTCGGAGGCTTTCCGAGCCTCCGCCCCGTGGAGCGGAACGACTTGCTATCCGCTTGCAAGTCAGGGCGTGCCGCCGCGCCAATCCTTCCTCTTGCCCGAAGGCGGTGTGTCAGCTTGATGTGTGGCATCTGCATGGTGACCTTTGAAACCGTCAGCCGCGGCGGGCTTGCAGGCGAGAGGGGCACATGGAACGCGCGATCGCTGCTTCATCTCTGGCGCTGCACGTTTCTGGGTAATTGGAAGGAGCGGGTACGGCAGGTTCGTGCCCTGTCGACGCGACGGCGATCCCAGCGCAGGCATTCGATGTTGAACGCCGCCAGTGGCCGTGGATCGGACGATATTGAGCGATTTGCGCCATCGGAGAGCGCCGATCGGTGAAGGTCGAAGTGTTCATGTGGTGTCAGAGACCAATTCTAGGATGCAGCTCCTGGGAGGTTCAATTCTGGATCGGCGCTGGTGCATCCCTCGTCAGAAACCGGCCTGCTCTGGCTTACCCCCGTTTAATCCGGCTTGCTTCCGTTTCATACGGCTTCATCCCGGGCTCGGTCCGGCTCAATCCTGGTCTTCATCTGGCCTAGTCCGGCTCAGTGGCCCCTTATCGAACGGGGCTAGGACGAGGATCAATCCGTTTCAGAGCGTTCCTGAACGCTCTCAAGGCGTTCCGGAACGCTCTGATAAGGCCGCGGTGCTCGATACATCCCTCACAACCGCCGGGTCTCATAGATTCTCCATTTATCCAGATTTGATCCTCGTCCTGGCTTCGTCTTACCATGGATCGGGGTTGATAGCCCTTACAGTCGGGGCCCTGAAGAAGGAACCCTTTTCGTTGGGGAGGGGCTCCGTGTTCCTTGATTGTTTCGCAGCTTGCCTTAGGTTTTCCTTAGGTTTTCGATGTGAAATCGAAGTTTAACTTATGGAAAATAGGGCCCTCGTTCCTTATTTAGGGTTCCTTAGGTCAACGCCCCGACTGTAGTCGTCCTGACCAAGACCTCCTGGGAGGTCTTCGTTAAACCTAAGTTAGGAGGTGCCCCAAAACCAGCGCCGAAGGTATCGCGGCAGGAAGCCGCCGCACTGCCCCGCGCGGCGAAGTCGGGGGGGCAGCGTCGGAGCCTGGGGTTGGAGGGGGAGGAGGAGGAGGAGGAGGAGGAGGAGGAGGAGGAGGAGGAGGAGAGGAGGAGGAGGAGGAGGAGGATAGGAGGAGGGGGAGGAAGAGGAGGAGGAGGAGGGAGGAGGAGGAGGGGGGAGGAGGAGGAGGAAGGAAGGGAGGAGGGGGAGGAAGAGGGAAGGAACGGACGACGAGAAGTGGTGCCGCGCCAGGGCGAGCGATGGCTTCACAGAGCTCGGCAGCTCTCCCCCCACGCCACCATCGTGCTGTGCGCCGCCCTCCCCGCGCGCACCAGCCACCCGCCCCTCGGGTCGCCGGCAGCCTTCTTTGAGATCCGTGCGCCGCAGTGCTTTCGTTGAGTCGGGCATTCCCCCCTCCTCCCCCTCCTCCCCCCCCTCCTCCTCCTCCTCCTCCTCCTTCTCCTCCTCCTCCTCCGCCTCCTCCTCCTCCTCCTCCTCCTCCTCCTCCTCCTGTCCCGCGGCAGAGCGCAGTCTGGTGCACGCTCCTCCCCTCGCGCGCGGATGCTCGAGGCAGCTTCGCACCCGGCGGGCGCTGGCGAGAGAGAGAGAGAGAGAGAGAGCGCCGGCAGGCATGGAGGGAGGGAAGGGGTGCAGCGGGACCCTCGGGGATGCCGTGGATTCCGAGAATTCCGTGGATTCCGTGGAATTCATTCGAGGTTTCCGTGGATTCCGAGGATCCCGAGGATCCCGAGGATTCCGTGGATTCCGTGGATTCCGTCGATTCCGTGGATTCCGTGGATTTCCGTGAATTCCGTGGATTCCGAAGATTCCGTGGATTGGCCCCAGGGCCCGACACCCGGCGAAAGCGCCAGGTCGGGCATGTCCCCCACAGGCGGATCCTGGGAGAACAAACAAGACTGGCCCAAGAAAGACTCAACAACGCCCCCGAAAAAACACCTGACGAGATCTTTACTGCTTCTGAGCACTTCCTGTGGAGAGATGAGGAGGAGGAGGAGGAGGAGGAGGAGGAGAGGAGGAGGAGGGGAGGAGGAGGAGGAGGATGAGGAGGATGAGGAAGATGGGGGAGGAGGAGGAGGAGGAGGAGGAGGAGGAGGAGGAGGAGGAGGAGGAGGAGGAGGAGGAGGGAGGGAGGAGGAGGAGGAGGAGGAGGAGGAGGAGGAGGAGAGGAGGGGGAGGGGAGGAGGAGGAGGAGGGGGAGGAGGAGGAGGAGGAGGAGGAGGAGGAGGAGGAGGAGGAGGAGGAGGAGGAGGAGGAGGAGGAGGAGGAGGAGGAGGAGAGGGGGTGCGAGGCCTTGGAATCCAGGGCTCACTGCTGAAGCAAGAGATGGATCCAGCTTGGGAGAAGCAGCAGAAAGGTGGGCTCTGGGGCTCAGCTCGTGGCTTTTCCTCGACCCTTCGGGTGGGTTCCCGTTGAGTGACCTCCTGGGGGGTCTGGGGGGGCACCCCTCGAAATCTGGCCCCGATCATGGGCGGAGGGCCAGCAGAACCCGGTGGAATACGGCAGAAGACGGCCTTAAATTGGCAGCTGCGGCCTCGGGTGCGCTTCAAGAGGCCCTGGAGAACCACAAGACGACCCAAGAGCGCCCAAAGAGCCCTCAAGATGGCGTCAAGTCGGTCCCAGAGGCTCCCAAGATGTCCCAAGAGGCTCCCAAGAGGCCTCCGAATAGGCGAAATGCATGTGTCATTCCCAGAGGAAAACGTACGTTTGTGGCCTGTTCATTGTTGGGTGTTCACAGCGTCCACGACGGCCCAAGTGGCCCCCAAGATCGGCCCAAGAGTGCCCAAGACTGTCCGCAGACAGTCCAATAGGCTAGCGGAGCCCGGCGGAAGACGGCGGAAGACAGCGAAGACGGCAGAAGACGGCGGAAGACGGCCGTAAATTTGCAGTTGCGACCTCGTGCGCGCTTCCAGAGGCCCTGGAGAGTCCCAAGGCGACGCAAGAGCGCTCAAAGAGCCTTCTAGACAGCTTCAAGACGGCCACAGAGTCCCCCCCCAGATGCCCCAAGCAGCTTCCAAGATGGCCTTGAAGAGGCGAGCACCATGCCATTCCCTCGGGAAAGCGTGCGTTCTTAGCCTGTTCCCTTTGTGTGGTCTTCACAGCGTCCACGACGGCCCACGAGGCCCCCAAGATCGGCCCAAGACAGCCCAAGAGGGCCCCAAAAGAGCCTGCAGGCAATCCAAAAGGGCCCCAATACAGGCGGCCCGGATTAGTAGGTCGACCCTGCCAGATCAAGGGTACCCTCGTGTCCTGTGTCTTGCGACCCATGCCTCCTGCAGTTCTGTGGCAACGTGGCCCTTGGAAGGGTCTTGTGTCCTCTCGCGTGTCCCCTCCAATCAAGTCCGACTGTACAGCCTAAGAGAGCCAATGCAGTCCTCGACAAACCCCAGAGGGCTCCAAATTGCTCCCAAGAGAATCCTGTGATCGACCCACGACTGCCCAAAAGTCCCCCAAGAGCCCGAAGACAGTCCAAGAGAAGCTCCTGAGGATTCCAAACGGCTTCCAAGAGGAACCTTAAGAGCACCACAGGAGGCCCCCAAGAGGGTCCAAGAGATCTCCCAAGACGGTCCCAGGCCCCCAAGACGACCAAAGAGGGCCCCAGGCAGCCCTGACGGGCCCGAATCCCTTCTCGCCCTTTCACTCCCCGTTCTCTTTTCTCCGTTCCGTGCCTCCTTCTCCTCTTCAGTGAACCCCGTCGAGGTTTCAATCGGGCAAGGCTTCATGCAGGAAGCGGACAACGCGGGAACGATCATACGACTCCCAGTGTCCAGCTCTGTCCGGACAACACTCTACCTCGCAAGCCAAGCCCACCGCAATGGAACCCTGAGAACTTCCACTGGACTTTCGAGCACCTCCTCCGACACGTCCGAACCGCAGCCCCACAGGCTCCCGGGGAGCCCCAGGACGGCCCCGTTTCGCATGCAGTCCAGAAGCACAGCCGCACACGCGAAGCTTTCGGGTGACCTCATAGGGGGCCACATGCGAACCCTACCCCTACCCCCCACGACTTCTGGGGGGGAGGTTGGGGTTCACTTCGTGCGGGAGCTCCCGAGCGAAGTGAACCCCACCCTCCCCCTCAGAACTCATGGGGTAGGGGTAGGGTTCGCAAGTGGCCCCCCACCTCAGCGACTGCACGAGCTTGCGAGGCAGCCTTTCAGGCAGCCTTGCGTGGCCTACCCCGGCCCTCGCGTGGCATCGCACGGCGCGGGAACGCACAAAAAGCTCTGAGGTCGGGGCTCGCGGCTTTACCAGGTCGAGGATCTTGCACCGGCCACCCGAAAGAGAGACAGAAGCTGATGGGCTTGTTTCCCACCGCCACCACCATAAGTAGGAGGGCGAGGGGGTCCTCCTCCTCCTCCTTCTCCTCCTCCTCCTCCTCCTCCTCCTCCTCCTCCTCCTCCTCTACCTTCTTCCCCCCTCAAACTTCTGGTGGTGGTGGTGGAAAACAGGCCCAGCAGAAGCAGCATAACGATGCATGACGCACAGCGCGAATTTCTTGGATCTGCGCTCTGCCCCCCTGGCGGCGCCTCCGGCGCCCCCCCTGGCGGCGCCTCCGGCGCAGCGGGCTGGGGTTATGTCGGGCGTGTCCCCCTACAGGGGGATTTTCGACGACAAAATAAGAAATACACCACCACAAATACACCAAAAAGGCAAAACAATAGAAAATAGTTCCCAGACAATTTTTGGATTATTGTTTGATTATCTTTGGGGTATTTCCCCACATGTTTCCTGGGGTTCTGGTTTTCTTCCCTGCCGCGGCGCACCCGCGTCTCCTCACCTCCCCCCTCCCCTTCTCTTTCTCGCACCAGAGCGGGTGTGCAGGGTGGTGGTCCCTGAGCTCGGCCGCAGCGCAGCACAGCACAGCACAGCACAGCTCAGCACAGCTCCCAGGGCGTGGCAGGCGTGGCATTTCCTCGACGCCACAGGGGGTGCGCTGGGGGTGGGGGCCCACCGCGGTCTCTATACGCGCCAATGTCGCAGGGCCTAGCAGGCGTGGCATTTCCTCGACGCCACAGGGGGTGCGCTGAGGGTGGGGGCCCTATGCGTTGCAGCCAACGCACAGGAGCAGCGCAGCACAGCACAGCACAGCACAGCACAGCACAGCTCAACGCAGCACAGCACAGCACAGCACAGCGCAGCACCACAGCACAGCACAGCTCAGCACAGCTCCCAGGGCGTGGCAGGCGTGGCATTTCCTCGACGCCACAGGGGGTGCGCTGAGGGTGGGGGCCCTATGCGTTGCAGCCAACGCAGAGGAGGAGGGAGGAGGAGGAGGAGGAGGGAGGAGGAGGAGGAGGAGGAGGAGGAGGAGGAGGAGGAGGAGGAGGAGGACGGGGAGGTGGGGCAGCAGCAGCGGCAGCAGCAGCAGCTGCAGCAGCAGACGCAGCAGCAGCAGCAGAAGCAGCAGCAGCAGAAGCAGCAGCAGGAGGAGGACACCGAGGAGGAGAAGGAGGAGCAGCAGCAGAAGCACCGATGGTACACATGGGAAATAAAGTAGGTATGTGGGGTTCCTCGGTAGCGTAATTTTAATCTTTCGCCGAAAATCCCCCTGTAGGGGGACAGGCCCGACCTACGGCTGGGGCCCAGGGCCGATCCCGGGAGCTCCGCGCGGACCGGCGGAGGGCCGGCGGAGGCGGGCAGAGGCGAGGAGGGCGGGGGCGGCTCTCCGCTGCCGGAGGCCGGCGGGCCAATGTAAAACAGGGCTAGGATCGGGATAAATCGCCCCAGAGCGTTCTGGAGCGCTCTCAGAGCGTTCCGGAACGCTCTGGAGCGGCCGCGGCGCCCAATGCATCCTCCAAACCCGCCGATTCTCAGAGATTTCGAATTATCCCGATCCGATTTTGTCTCGATCTTCGCGTCGTTTTACAATGAAGAGAGCCGCCTCCGCGAGGATTTGCAGTTTTTCAGGAGGGCAAGAAACACACAGACACAATTCATCGGCGAATCCCCCGAAAATATGGGAACATATGGGAAGCGGGGGGGAAGACAGACACCCAGAAGATCTGGGAAAATATGGGGGATCCTTTTATTTGTGTGTATTTATTTGTGTGTCCTGGGGCCCCTTCATTGAAGAGAGCCGCCTCCGCGAGGGTCTGCACTTTTTTTCAGGGGGGGCACTTTCAGCGGAGCCCGTGTCGAAAAGAGGTAGAGTTATGCCGGGCCTGTCCCTCTACAGGAGGGATATCAAAAAATAGTAAAAAATAGTCTGGGGACTTTTTTTGACATTTTTTGTTTTTTTGCTTGTATGTTTTATTTTTTTTGCCCCAACCCCCCCTGTAGGGGGACACGCCCGACTTAAGGTAAGAGTGACCTTTCGCTGGAGTGACCTAACTTAGTGCGGGCCTAACGGGGTCCCTCGATCGCCGAATGCGAGGCGATAGCTGCGGCTTGCGCGCCTGGTGGTGTCCCCAAAGGGTCCCCCTGGCCGCGCACCAAGGGTCACTCTTGCGTGTAGCCGACCCTGCGGGTGCAAGGTGGCCCATCTCTGCGCGTTCTGAGTCCATCTTGTCCAGTGGTCACACGGCAGACTCGGCCGCGCGCAAAGGGGGGCAGGGGGAGGGTCGAAGGCTTCTTAGAAGGCGCGGGCCTTGTCTGTGGACGTAGGGCCGGCGCCTTCTAAGAAGCAGGGTGTTTCTAAGAAGTTGTCCCCCTCCGCCTGGCCCCCTATGCGCGCCGCTAAGACTCGGACTCGGCTCATGGTGGCATTCGCCACCGTCTCCGTGAGCTCCTGGCCACTGCCCCTCTGCAGCCGCTCTGCAGCCGTCAGTCTGCTATTTTTTCAGCCCCGGCGCTTCTCCTCGGGTTCGGGCTCCTACCCAAGGCCGTTTTTGTTTGCCCCCCAGGGGGGCGCCAAAGCAGCGGGGCCTGGGAAACTGAAAGAACGGCCCTCCCTCGGGGGGAGGGTGATGGGGCCTCTTTGTGCTTGCGGGGCCTGTCGTGGGCGGAACACATTTCCGCATCCGCGGCCTCGCGGGCCGGCCCCCTGGGCCACGACCCCGCGGATATGTGGCGTTTTTGTCGGCGGATGCCCCGCGCGGAACGTGTCCGTGAGACCGCGCATCCACGGGACCGCGCCCTGGAAATCCAAACCGCCAGGTCGCGGATACGGATACGTTCGCCGCTTGTGAGCCTCGGCCGCGTTGAGATGCGGGCGTCATGAGCAACTGGGAATCGAGCAGCGCTCTGGGCTGTTCAGGGTCTTGGAGGCCCGATCTCGGGGACTAAGTAGTACTGATCAGAGTGAGGGGACCGATCGGTCATTCACTGTCCCTGGGCGCGTGGCTGAAATGAGGGTCTGCGGTACGGGTTGTTGTTGCTGCTATTGTTGTTGATGTGTTGGTAACCAGCGACCCACCCCGCGATTCAGCCGCGATGGACACGCGACCCAACCCGCGACCCGCCCGCGACCCGCCCGCGACCCGCCCGCGACCCGCCCGCGACCCGCCCGCGACCCAGCCCGCGACCCGCCCGCGACCCACCCGCGACTCCCGCGACTCAGCCCGCGACCCACCCGCGACCCACCCGCGACCCACCCGCGACCCAACCCGCGACCCACCCACACTGCTTCGTCGGATAAATCAGCGCCTGCGGCGGGCTCATTGTATACTTTGTAAAATTTCGGTGCCTGCGGCGGGCTTTTTCAGAGCCTCGCAGAAAGCCGACGTCCCCGCCGTCCCCGCACTCTCATCCGCAACTGCGGGGTGCTACGTATAACAGTGTCTTGGCTGCCTCATATAGACCGACCGAGCCCTTTCCGCCCCGAATCCTCCAAACCTGTTGGCCTCTCCAAACTTTTTGGCCCTCTTCGGCCATGCGCAGAAGGGTGTAGGGGGAGGGGGACGGCCTCTAAAAAGGAGGCTGCTTCTTAGAAGGCGCAGGCCTTGTCTGTGGATGTAAGGCCTGCGGCTTTAAGAAGCAGCCTCCTTTTTAGAAGCCTACCCCTCTCCCCCTGCACCCCTCTGCGCGCCGCCAGCCTCCAATCGTTCCCTAACCCTCCCGCTGCGACCCGACATCCAGCGTCGTGAATCGCTCCTGGGCTTGCGCCCTCCCCCTGGGGGCGGGGTTTCCCCGAAAGCCAGGTCAGTCTGCGAGGGCCCCCCTGATCCCGAGCGGGGACAAACCTGCTCGCCGTCTTCTTTCGCGACGCACGGGTTTTCAGGCACGAGACGTGAGGGAGTTCTGGTTTAGTGCCACTTGAGCGACACAAGAAAACATGCTCGTACTGTATTCGCCGACACTGTCGCGTAAGCTGCCCGCGTGAGCGCCCTCGTTGCCAGCGTGGCGTGCCGCGCTGGCGGCCCGCGCAAGCCGCCGCGCAAGATCGCCATGCCATATCGCGTAAGACCCGTTTTTCCCAACCATCTTGTGGTGTTGGGTCTTCGTTTTGAAGAGACGGTCCCCGCGTTTCTCTCCTCTCCTCCCCTCTCCTCTCCTCCTCCTCGTCCTCCTCCCCCGTCTCCCTCCTTCCCCTCCTCGCCTATGCCCTCCGCGTGTCTCTGTTTCGGCACGCCCCTCACACGTTTCGTAGCCCCATGTGGAGCCCCACCGAAGGCCCAAGTGTCAGCGTTCGCACGCGCCCACCGCACCCATTTTGGCACGCCCTTGACACGCTTCGTGGCCCCATAGGGGCCCCACCGAAGGCCCAACTGTCAGCGTTCGCATGCGCGCACCGCACCTATGTGGGCACACCCCTCACACGTTTCGGAGCCCATACGGGGGCCCCGCCGAAGGCCCGAATGCCAGCGTTCACACGCGCCCACCGCACCCATTCTGGCACACCCCTCACACGTTTCGAGGCCCCACAGGGAGCCCACACCGAAGGGCCGAATGCCAGCGTTCGCATGCGCCCACCGGACCAATTTTGGCACACCCCTCATAGGTTTCGTTGCCGAACTGGAAACCTGCAGAAGGCCCAAATGCCAGCGTTCGCGTGCGCCCACCGCGCCCATTTTGGCACGCCCCTCACACGCTTCGTGGCCCCACAGGGAGCCTTACATAATGCCCAAATGCCAGCTTTCGCATGCGCCCACCGCACCCATTTTGGCAGGCCCCTCATTCGTTTCGTGGCCTCACAAGGAGCCCCACCGAACGACCAAATGTTAGCGTTCGCATGCGCCCACCGCGCCCATTTTGGCATGCCCCTCATTCGTTTCGGGATTCCATCCGGGGCCCCACCGAAGGCCCAGAAACCAGCGTTCGCATGCGCCCACCGCACCCATTTTGGCACACCCTTCACACGTCGCGTGGCCTTACAAGGACCCCCACCGAAGGCCCAAATGCCAGCGCTCGCGTGCGCCCTTCGCATGCAGGTTGGCGCGCCCCTCACACGTTTCGTGGCCCCACAGGGGGCTTCACAGAAGGCCCACATGCCAGCGTTCGCATGCACCCACCGCGCTCATTCTCGCACATCCCTCACACGTTTGGTAACCCCATATGGAGCCCCACTAGAAACTGTGCATACAACGGCTGTGCCCAGAACTGCATATTGTTGTGTTTTTCGCCAGGCTAATTTAAACGACGCTCACTGGCCCACCGTGTGGACGCCTGCTGGTCTCCTCCTTCTCTTTCTATGCCGGAGCGCAGGAGGGGGCGGCGCGGGGCGGCCTTACAGAGGGCACGGGGGCTCTCAGAAGCCCTTGGGCCCGTCCATGGAGATCGCCGCCCCGTCGCCGCCTCGTCGCCGCCCGTCGTTTGGGCCTGACTGCCGATCTGGCGCCTATGTTGCCGCCGTCGCCGCCCCGTCACCGCTTCGTCGTTGCCCGTCGTCTGTGCATGTCTGCTGGTTCGGCGGCTATGTTGCCGCCGTCGCTGCCCCGTCGCCGCCTCGTAGCGTGCACATTGTACTATGTTGCGTATCGTAGACTGCACAACACAAAGTGCCCCACATACACATTGCAGAACATCGATTCTCATTTCTAAGAGAGTGTTCGGATCTACCCCCTCCCCCCTGCAGACTTGACGGGCTCATATTTCGTGTTTTAATGTGTATCTGATTTTGCCCCAGCGTCCATCTTAAACATGAATTTATAGCATCCTCTCCAAACAGGTATCGCCCCCTTTTCATCTTTCGCCAAACATGCAATGCGGGCGCATCAAATGTGACGAAATGCAAACGCGCGCGCCGGCGCGTGCGCATGCCGAAATCTATCAGCAACCCTTCGTTTCGCACGGTTGTTCAAACCGAGTGTCCCGACAACTTATGGAAACACATGGTTTCCCATCGCGATGTATCAAAACATGCGCTCGGGCTCTTGCATAGGATTCGGACACCCATTGGTTTTCACTATGTTCATGCCATGCTCGCGCGCGCATGTCGAAATCGCTCGAACGCCCCTGCGCGCGTGTTGTCGTAATAACCCTTTTCCAACAGATGGGCGAAGTGCACACGCGCGCGTCGTCGCGCGCGCGCATGCGGCACGCCATCAAGCACCTAAGGTGTCGTAGGGGCTTCATAACCGAAGCAAGCCTGCGCTTGCGCTCCTGCGGTTTCTTGAGACGCCGTCGGCTTTTCTACCTTTCGTTGCATTCTGCCTGACGGGTCTTTCACGCCGCGTGTCGAAATCATTCGAACTCCCTTGCGCGCGTGCTTGGGGCGTGCGATCTGTGCCACAGAATTCCATGCGGGCCGCTCTCGCTTGTCGCCCGCGCGCGCATGTCGAACTCTTTCAGAACCTTCATCGCCGACGCGATGACGCCGTCATCGTCGTCAGCTTGATTAGCATCGGCGCCTTCACTGGCCTTGCCGTCGTCGTTGTCATCATCATCACCAGCATCGCTACTATCATCATCGTGTCTACCGTTGTCGACGTTGCCATGATACCGCGTCCGCCCAAGTCGCCGACTCGCAGTTCAGTGCCCGCTGGGAAGTGCCCAGATGTCAGCGCCACCGTGGCCGCGTCGGTCGCGCCAAACTAGGTGACCGCTTCGCGCGCGAGCCTGCTCGGGCCTGCGCGGCCGCAGAGATGGCCCAGCCAACGCCAAACACTCATCGCAATCGCAGCCGGATGGGTTTTTGTAAACCAAGTTGCGTGCGCGCGGGTTGGCTGGTTGCGCGAGCAGTGTAGCTGAAAACTCATTGCGATCGGAACTCACGTATCCCACCACTTACATTGCACCAAACATATCTCACCACAGAGAATTCTCATCAACAGGTGCACAGCACAGGTTTTCTTTTCCACAAGAAAATGAAGACCCCTCCCCTTCTCCCCCTTTTCCGGAATTGGCCGGATCTGATTTCGTATTGAAATTAGCGCATGATGATGCCCAATCGCCCATTCGGAAAATTAGTTCGCATCATCCCAGCCGAGCCAGTATCCCCCTTCATCCTCTGCCAAAAAAGTATGCGCTCACATGTGCTTTTCAAAAACCAGCAGTTTCCAATAACCCATTGCAACATGTGGGACGAAGTGCGCACGCGCGCTTCGTCGAGCGCGCATGCGGGAATCCTTCAAACCCCAGAAATGCCATGAGGATTTCCAAAATCGAATGTCCGGGAAATGTGCTGAAACACGTGGTTTCCCAACGAGCGTTTTCCGACAAAGCCTGCGCTCGGGCTCTGGCGACTTTTCACACATGGCATAGGCTTCTCAACCTGTCCATCAACTTTTGCCAAGCGTGATTCTCCGTGCGCGCATGGCGAAATCGCTCGAGCGCCCTTGCGCGCGTGCTGTCGCAAGAACCCCTGGCAACAGAAACCAAGGTCGAAGGTGCACGATCGCGCGCGTCGTCGCGCGCGGGTGCGGACATCTGTCAACAACCTTAGGTTTCGCGGGGATTTCAAACTCGAGTGCGCCGTAGACGTATGAAACATATGGCTTCGCATATAAATGCTCTGCCCATCAAATGAAACTGCGCTTGCGCTCCTGCATTTTTTACCAACAATCCTGTGGTGTTTGGCCCTCGCTTTGTGAAGAGGTGCCGCCCCTCCCCCTTCTCCCGTTTCCCCCTTTCACTTTGGCACACCCCTCGCGCGCTTCGTGGTCCCATGGGGAGCCCCACCGAATGCCCAAATGCCAGCGTTCGCATGCGCCCACCGCACCCATTTTGGCACACCCCCTCACACGTTTCGGGGCTCCATCGGGAGCCCCACCGAAGGCCCAAATGCCAGCGTTCGCATGCGCCCACCGCACCCATGTCGGCACACCCCCCACACGTTTCGTGGCCCCATCGGGAGCTCCACCGAAGGCCCACATGTCAGCGTGCGCGTCGCTTCGTGGCCCCATCGGGAGCTCCACCGAAGGCCCAAATGCCAGCGTTCGCATGCGCCTGCCGCATTCATTTTGGCATGCCGCTTTTGTTTCGTGGTTCCAGGGTGGGTCCCACTGGATGCCCAAGTGCCAGCGTTCGCATGCGCCCACAACCCATAACACGTTTTGTGGCCCCATACAGAGCTTTACCGAAGGCCCAGATGCCAGCGCTCGCGCGCCCTCCGCATCCAGGTTGGCGCGCCCCTCACATGCTTCGTGGCCACATAGGGAGCCCCACCGAATGCCCAAATGCCAGCGTTCGCACGCGCCCACCGCACCCATTTTGGCACACCCCTCACACGTTTCGGGGCTCCATCGGGAGCCCCACCGAAGGCCCAAATGCCAGCGTTCGCATGCGCCCACCGCACCCATGTCGGCACACCCCCCACACGTTTCGTGGCCCCATCGGGAGCTCCACCGAAGGCCCACATGTCAGCGTGCGCGTCGCTTCGTGGCCCCATCGGGAGCTCCACCGAAGGCCCAAATGCCAGCGTTCGCATGCGCCTGCCGCATTCATTTTGGCATGCCGCTTTTGTTTCGTGGTTCCAGGGTGGGTCCCACTGGATGCCCAAGTGCCAGCGTTCGCATGCGCCCACAACCCATAACACGTTTTGTGGCCCCATACAGAGCTTTACCGAAGGCCCAGATGCCAGCGCTCGCGCGCCCTCCGCATCCAGGTTGGCGCGCCCCTCACATGCTTCGTGGCCACATAGGGAGCCCCACCGAATGCCCAAATGCCAGCGCTCGCATGCGCCCACCGCTCCCATTTTGGCACACCCCTCACACGTTTCGTGGCCCCATAGGGAGCCCCACCGAAGGCCCAAATGCCAGCGTTCGCATGCGCCCACCGCGCCCATTTTGGCACCCCTCACATGTTTCGTGGCCCCCATAAGGGGACCCCACCGAAGGCCCAACTGCCAGCGTTCGCATGCGCCCACCGCACCCATTTTGGCACACGTTTCGTGGCCACATAGGGAGCTCCACCGAATGCGGTGCATACGACGGCTGTGCCCACAACTGCATATGTTTGGGTTCCTCGCCAGGCTAATTATGTATAACATGCCATAAGTTTTCATCATGTTCACTACATGCTACCAAGTGGGCCCCGTGCGTGTGCATGTCGAAGTCGCTTGATCGCCTTTGCGCGCGTGCTATCGCAAGAGTCCCTTGCAACACAAAGGATGACGTCCGCGCGCGCGTCGTCGCGCGCGCGTGCGGCAATCCTTCAAAAACCAAAAGTTTCGCGCGGGTTTCAAAACCGACTGCCCCGAGACATATGACATCATTAGCCTGGCAAAAGAAAGACCCAACCATGTGCAATTGTGGGTGCTGCCGCTTGTATGCGCCGCATCCGGTGAATCTCCCTTTGGGGCCACAACACGTTTGAAGGGTGCGCCAAAATGGGTGCGGTGGGCGCATGCGAAAGCTGGCACTTGCCTTCGGTGGATCTCCCTCTGGGGCCACGAAGCGTGTGAGGTGTGTATGTGTGTGTTTGTGTGTCAAAATGGACGCGGTGGGCGCATGCGAGCATCTGGGCCTCCGGCGGGGCTCCCTATGGGACCACAGAACTTGTGAGGGATGAGTTAAATTGGGCACAGTGGGCGCATGCGAGCGGGCCTGTGGTGGAGCCTCCTATGAGGTCACAAAGCGTGTGAGGGGTTGCGAGGGGTGTGCCAAAATGGGTGCGGCGGTCGCATGCGAACGCTTGCATCTGGGCCTTCGGTGGAGTGCCCCATGGGGCCACAAAACGTGTGAGGGGTGCCAAAATGGGTGCGGTGGGCGCATGCGAGCGCTGGCATCTGGGCCTTCGGTGGAGCTCTCTACATGGGGTGTGAAAGGTGTGCCAAAATGGATGCGGTGGGGGCATGCATGCGCTGGCATCTGGGCCTTCGGTGGAATGCCCTATGGGGCCACAAAACGTGTGAGGGGTGCCAAAATGAAGGAGGTGGGCGCATGCGAGCGCTGGCATCTGGACCTGCGGTGGCGCTCCCTATGGGGCCACAAAACGTGTGAGGGGTATGCCAACATGCATGCGGTGGGCGCATGCGAGCGCTGGCGTTTGGGCCTGTGGTGGAACTCCCTATGAGGCCACAAAGCGTGTGAAGGGTGTGCAAAAACGGGTGCTGTGAGCGCGTGCGAGCGGTGGCATCTGGGCCTTCGGTGGAGTGCCCTATGGGGCCACAAAACGTGTGAGGGGTGTGCCACAATGAATGCGGTGGGCGCGTGCGAGCGCTGGCATCAGGGCCTTTGGTGGAGTTCCATATGGGACCACGAAGCGTGTGAGGGGCGTGCCAAAGTGGGGGAGGAGAAGAGGAGGGGAAGGAGGGAGGGGGAGGAGGAGAGGAGTGACGCGGGGCGCTGTCTCTTCAAAACCAGGGCCCAACACCACATGATGGTTGGAGAAACATACGGTTTCACAACGACAATTTTCAAAACAAACTTGCGCTCGCGCTGTTGCGTATTCTTCAGAATACCATTGGTTCTTCAACGCTTCCATTCAATGCTGCCAAACGGGCCTTTCGCGCCGCATGTCGAAATCATTCGAGCGCCCTTGCGCGCGCGCGCGCTGGTGCGGCACCTTCCGTGTCGAATGATACCACGCGGGCCGCTCTCGCGCGTCGGCCGCGCCCTACGAATTTGTCCCAACACCTTCATCACCGACGCGAGGGCGCCGTCATCGTCGCTGGCGTGATCAGCATTGGCGCCGTCGCTGGCCTCGCCGTCGTCGTTGTCACCATCGTCGCCAGCATCGCTACCATCATCATCGTGCCCACCGATGTCGACGTTGCCATGATACCGCGCACGCCCAAGCCGCCGAGTGCCCGCTGGGAAGTGCCCAGCAGTCCGCGCCACCGCGGCCGCGCCGGTCGCGCCGAGCTGGCTGGATGCTTCGCGCGCCAGCATGCGCGGGCCAGCGCGTCCGCGGAGAAGCACCAGCCAACGCCAAGCAATCGCCGCCGAATGGGTTTTGCGAATCAAATTGCGTGTGGTCGGGCGGGGTGATTGCGCGAGCAGGGGGGGGACAACTGATTAACTTTCGCCGCATGTATTGCGCCGTACAGATTGCGCAACATAGGTTGTAAAACGTAGTTATTTCCACAACTTAGAGACTCTACTCCCTTCCACCTCGGACTTAACGTTGCCCTTTTTCGCACTGCAGTGTGCAAGTGGTTCTGCCCCATCGCCCCGTCCATTTCCGATATATTCGTTTCTACGACTGCAGTCGCAGCCCCAGTCTTGGGATTTCAATACCGCGACTCAACTGTTGCTTGACGCCCTGACGATCTTTAATCGTGCCAGAACGCCGTTCCTGGGAGTTCACCATCGCGAATCAACTTGACCGGTGCGCCCGGCGAGTATCGACACGTGCCGGAACACCATTCCTGGAACGGCAGCCATCCGATTCCTTGGAACTTTTCGCAGACTTTGAAGACGAACGTGCGCGGTGCTGAGGCGATAACCGATTTTTTAGACAAAACAAGCGTTTTCCATCCGTGAAGCTATTGCAATCCTGTGCGACGAATGTGCACGGCGCTGAGGCGGGAACGACATTTCCGAACGGAGCCGCCCTCCATCCGTGAAGTTCCTGCTGACTTTGAAGACGAACGTGCGTGGCGCCAAAGCGACAGCCACATTTTGAAAAGGAGCCGCCTTCCATCCGTGAAGTTCGTGCGAACTCGAGGGCCACATTCTGAACACCGTCACCATGTGCTGCATTTTGTCAGGATCAAAAACGGTGAGGACGTCTCAGGCAAAAACCGGGCCCGCACTGCCGACACGTCTCTGTGTGCGACAGGGACGAGTTATGTATGAGGAGAGGGATGGAGGATGATGGTGATGAGGAGGAAAAGGAGGAGGAGGAGGAGGAGGAGGAGGAGGAGGAGAAGGAAGAGGAGGAGGAGGAGGAGGAGGAGGAGGAGGAGGAGAAGGAGGAGGAGGAGGAGGAAGAGGGGGAGGAAGAGGGGGAGGAGAAGGAGGAGGAGGAGGAGGAGGAGGAAGAGGAGGAGGAGGGGGAATGACATGGAATGGGTGCGGCCCTCAGGAGGGCAAGGCGGCGAGCTGCCTCAGAACCGATACGCCGTGTCGACGGGGGCAACCCCAGGACACCAAGACGGCCAGACCTGCCCCCTTGGCCACCTGCTGCCAGCAGGGCACTCAGGGCCAAGCCCGCCGCCCGCAGAGGCCCGCAGGCCAGGCGGCGAGGAGCGCCAGGCCGCCTGCCACGCGGGGCCGACGACCGCCAGTTCCGCGAGCCACGCCCGAGGCCGCGCGCCCCGCCGCTCACGACGCTCGCGGCGCGAGGACCTTTGCCTCCACGCTGCATGCCTGCGACGCAGGCGAAGGGCTTACCCTTACGTCGGGCACGTCCCTCTACAGGAGGACGAATACCAAGAATCCAAAATAGTATGGGAACGATTGTTCGACTTCCTGGTATTTTTTAGCATTAAAAATCGCAAAACAGATCCGCCTGTAGGACCACATGCCCGAGTTAAGCTTACGCTTAGCCTTCACGTCTGCCACCTCCTGGCCGTCCGTGAAGCCTGGCGACGGAGGAGCGCACGTCCTCCACGGAGGACCCGAAGCGCTCCGTCACCTCCGTCCGCGCGGCCATCGTGCTCCTCGGAGCGAGGCTCGAGGCCAGCGACGGCCTGCAGGACTTGATCGATGAAGCCACCCTCAACGTCAGCGCGGATGAGTGGCACCTCGACGCTGTGCTCCGCGAGCTGCACCGCCGAAGCCTACACAGCAGCAACCAACCTCGGCACTTTGACACCGCCCTCCACGAGCCGCACCGTCGGCACGTCCACAGTTTTCTCGAACACACTCGGCACCACAACGCTGCCTGCCACGGATTGCACCGTCGGCACCTCCCCGGTTTTATCGATAGCGCACGGCACCTCGGCGCTGCCCTCCCCAGGCTGCATTCCAGGCACCTCCACGTTCAGCATTTTGACGCCGCCCTTGACGAGCTGCACCGTCAGCACCTCCTCCCAGCTCTTCTTCCCACCGCACGGCTTGGCGCTGCCCTCCACGAGCTGCGCCATCAGCGCCTCCGCGATCTTCCCGATGTTCGGCACATCGACGCTTCCCTCACGAACGGGTTGCCCTCGTTCCCTTGCTGGTCGGCCTCCGCGCCACGAGCTCCTCCAGCGCCCGGAGGTGCACCTGCAGGGTGAACGCCTCCTTCGCCTTGAACATCGCCACCACGACGAACTCCTCCAGCGTCGCCGCCATGAAGACCGCCACCACGACAATCTTCTCCAGCAACCCGTAAAGCGTCTCGGTCTTCTCGAGTTCCTCTGCCACGACTGTGGGCTCGGTCACCTCGGCCACTGCCTCTGGCAGCGCCTCCGTCTTGGCCATCTTCAGCACCGCGACGCCGCACTCGACGTGCTGCGCCACCTCGTCGTCCTGCCCGTCCACGTCCACCTCCAGGATGGGCGGCAGGTCCCCGATGAAGAACGAACCCGTCGGGCTGCCCTCCAGCTCAGCGGTGCGCTGCCGAGCCTGCTCGGCAGTCCACGGAGCCTCGGTGCTGCCCCCGTCCTCCGCCTCCCCAGCGAAGAAGCGGGCAACCGTGCGCCTCGGCGTTGGGGTAGGAGTGCACTTCGAGCTCGACGTCGCCGGGGCGGGTGACGATGAGCGACGGCGCGATCGCCGTGCCCACCATCACCCGATCATGGCTCGCCCCAGGCAAGAAGGGGGAGACGGAGGAGGCGGAGGAGGAGGAGAAGGAGGAGAAGGAGGAGGACGAGGAGGTGGAGGAGGAGGAGGCGGAGGAGGAGGATGAGAAGGATGAGGAGGAGAAGGAAGAGGAGGAGGATGAGGAGGAGGAGGATGAGGAGGAGGAGGAGGAGCAGGAGGAGGAGCAGGAGGAGGAGGAGGCGGAAAAGGAGGAGCAGGAGGAGCAGAAGGAGGAGGAGGAGCAGGAAGAGCACGAGGAGCACGAGGAGGATGAGGAGGAGGAGGAGGAGGAGGAGGGGGAGAGGAGGAGGAGGAGCAGGAGGAGGAGGAGAACTAGGAGGAGGAGGAGGAGGAGGAGGAGGAGGAGGAGGAGGAGGAGGAGGAGAAGAGGAGCAGCAGCAGGAGCAGTAGGACCAGCAGCAGCAGAGGCAGGAACAGGAGCAGGAGGGACCAGCCCACGCGGCGAGGTACCAGTTCGACAACGGCAGCTGGGAGGCCAGCGATGGGAGAGTCCCAGGGGGTATGAGGGGGGTGCCCGACAGGAAGCGCACCCGCTCCGCCGCCCTCCTGCGCAGCGTGCGACGAAGAGGAGGAGGAGGAAGAGAAGATGGATAGGGGGAGGGGAAAACTGATGATGGTGATCATGATGCTGCTGCTGATGCTGCTGTTGATGATGATGCTGATACGGCTGCTGATGTTGATGATGATGCTGATGCTGCTGCTGCGGCTGATGATGATGAGGATAATGGTGATGATGCTGCTGCTGATGATGATGCTGCTGATGATGATGATGATTATGATGCTGCTGCTGATGATGATGCGGATGATGAGGCTGCTGCTGCTGTTGATGCTGATGATGATGCTGCTGCTGATGCTGATGATGAGGATGATGCTGCTAATGAGGATGCTGCTGCTGATGATGATGATGATGCTGATGCTGTTGACGATGATGTTGTTGTTGATGATGGTGACGACGATGATGATGACGACGATGATGATGATGATGATGCTGATGATGCCGATGAGGATGAGGATGATGATGATGATGATGATGATGATGATGATGATGATGATGATGATGATGATGAGGATGAGGATGAGGATGAGGATGAGGATGATGATGATACGGATGACGATGTTGCTGATGCTGGTGATGCGGATGCTGATGCTGATGTTGATGATGACGATGATGATGATGAGGAGGAGGAAGAGGAGGAACAGGAGGAGAAGCGTAAGCATGAACAGCAGGAGCAGGAGTCAGATGAGCAGCGGTGTCAGTCATAGTCATGGACGTGGACCTGAACGTGGGTGTTGATGCTGACGAGAGCGGCGGTGACCACCACTGCTGCAGACCTCCAGATCTGTCTTGGACCGCGTTTTGACCAGGGCTTCGAGGCTCCTCCTTCTCCTCCTCCTTCGCCCCCTCCTTCTCCTCCTCCTTCTCCTCCTCCTCCTCTTCCTCCTCCTCCTCCTCCTCTCCTGTCCTGGACCGCGTTTTGACCAGGGCTTCGAGGCGACTCTGCTTATGGCGACGAGTGCCTCCCCTCCAGGGAGGCCCAGAGAGGCGAAACCATACAGTCAGCGCGCCTAGTGAGGACGCGCGCCTTCATCTAGGGTACCCTTGTGTCCTTGCCTCTGAGGCTCGTCCTTGCCATTATCACTGGTCGCCCGCCGCACTGAAAAAACCCAACCTCGGCCTCCAAGGGTCTTGCGTCCTTATCACCCGTCCTTAATTTACGTTTTGACTGTATGAGGAGGAAGATCTACTGGTACCGTTGCGCTTCCTTCAGTTTCGCCGCTGGGGGCCTCCTGGAGTGTCCTCGTCAGCACGGTCGGATTCGTTCCGCAATCTTGGTTAGAACGCATTCTGGGAGGGGTCGAGTGAGTTCGATATGTTTGGGTCCCCCAGAAAAGGTAAGAAAAAAGTTTTAACGCTGCGCGCATCCCCACCAGCCCATCCAGAAACGATGCCCAGGCGAGCCGTTGGCAGGAGGAGAGTCGAGAATCAAATAGTAAAGCAAGGAAACCATTAATCGAGGCCTGTTGGGGTCATCTTGGTGCTCTCCAAGGGCCCTTTTAGGAGCCCTGGATGCTTTCTTGGGGCCTCCTTGAGGCCCTGTTTGGGGCCTCAGGGGCTCTCTTGGGGCCATCGTGGAGGGCCAGTTAAAGCGCTACTTGGCTGCAGGCACCGCGCTCGTCCTCCTCCTTCTCTTCCTCCCCCTCCTCCTCCTCCTCCTCCTCCTCCTCCTCCTCCTCCTCCTCCTCCTCCTGCTCCGCTTCTGCTCCTGCTGCTGCTGCTGCTGCTCCTCCTCGGCCTCCTGCTCCTCCTGGTCCTCCTGCTGCT
>CAUYUJ010017707.1:0-40000 GCA_963575745.1 Prorocentrum cordatum | reverse complement strand
GATGATGATGATGATGATATATATTTATTATTATTATTATTATTATTATTATGATGCTGATGATGATGAGGAGGATGAGGAGGAGGAGGAGGAGGAGGAGGAGGAGGAGAGGACGAGGAGGACGAGAAGGGCGAGGAAGAGGCTGAAGAGGATGAGGAGGAGGAGGAGGAGGAGGAGGAGGAGGAGGAGGAGGAGGAGGCCGAGGGGGAGGAGGAGCCCCGCCCCCCCTCCAACTTCTGGTGGTGGCGGTGGAAAGCAGGCCCAGCACGCGGGGTCTTTCCCAGACCCCCTCGCGCTGTGAACATGGTAAGGCTCCGGGTTGCGCGCAGTCAGCCCCCCCCCCAGGTAGTCCCAGCTGGCCTCAACAGGCCCCCCGAGTAGTCCGGGGCGGTCTCAACACCCTGGCGCCGCCTCCGGCGGCACCCCTTGGGCGCTCCGCGCCCCAGGGTGTGGGTGTTGAGACCGCCGCGGACTACTCGGGGGGCCTGTTGAGGCCAGCTGGGACTACTCGGGGGGCCTGTTGAGGCCAGCCAGGGCTACCTTGGGGGGCTGTCATTGCGCAACCCGCAGCCTTATCATGTGAACACATCTCGCTCACTCGCTCAAGAGCCGCGCCTGGACGGCGCATCGGCAAAAGAGAAGCTACGTGCACATGTCTGGGAGCGGCTGGTGCGACTTGGAGCTCGACCACCGGCAGCCTTTGCGCAAATGGCGCACGAGGGTGATCAGCAGCGCTCGCGTGCAGGAGGGGGCGAGCATGAGGGAGGGAGGAGGGCGGGAGGGACGCGCTTGCAGGTGGAGGCGAGCGGGAGGTTTTTCGGTATTTTCTGCTTCCAGGTGCCCTTACCGGGCCTCGGGACCTGCAGAAAACGACTCCAGATGAAGAACCGGTCCCGGGGAGTGGGTCCGGACCTCCGGGTGTCGCGTCGTGAAAAAATCGGGCCGGACGAAAGGGGGGGGGATTGGGAAGGAGGGGTTACGAAATCTGCTGCATGCAGCTGGTTTCGGCCCCACCGAGGGGCCCATTCCTCGATACATGGCCGCCTCCGGCGCTGGGAGGCGCCGGGAAAATCAGCTACGCGAGCTGATTCTCCCCCCCTTTGCTATCCCCCCCTTTCGCCCGACCCGAAAGAATCATGGCGTCGGAGGTCTGGTCTCGGGGGGCCCTCCCCAGCCCACCCCCCCGGGCGGAACGAATCGACCCCCATCGGCCCACATGTCGCCGGTAGGGGCCCGACAGCCCACCCCGCCCAGGACCGTGCGGCTTCGCTATCGAGGGCTCTGGTGTTCCAGCCTGTTTTATCGGGGGTGGACAGACCTCCTACCCTGACACGTCGATTAGTGAATTGGCCGTTTTCGGTTCGCGAGAGGGCGTCGCGGCCGTCATTTTTGCGGGTCCAGGTCCGTCGGTTTCGGTCCCAGGCCGTTTTCACTAAGTGGAGGTTTACTAAAGGGAGGTTTGTCCACCGCCGATTTCAGCCTTGATCACCAGAAGGGATTTCGAGCGCCAGAAAAGTACCGAAACTCGATGGTTTTCACGTGCCGGCCCCTGGGAGACACTCGTCCGTCACTCTTTCGGCACTCTTTCCACACTCTTTCGACGCGTTTCCGGGTGCTCGAAATCATTTCTGGGATGTGGTCCTCAAGTACGATGGGAGCAACATAAATCGAGGGCCTATCGCCTATCCATCGGCGATGCGTCGCCCGCTCCAGCTCGACAATTCTCCCACCTCTCCTGCCGCCCCCTCCTCCCCTCCTGAGCTTGTCTCCCCCCTGACGTTCTCCCTCAGCAGAGGAGGGGCCCGTCCTCTTCCCTAGATGCTCGCTTCGGGGACCTTCCTGGGGCCCACTGAGCGGATCTGCTCGGCTGCTGTTCGACTCTATACCTCGACTCTGCCTCGACTGCAGCTCTACCCGAGATCGAGTCTAGTTCGGCTCAACTTCGACTCAGTTAGACTCAAGCCGACGGACATTCGATGCAGCATCGACGCATGGGAGGGCGCGGCACCGGTCCCGATGGTGCAGCGGTCACTACCCTACACGATGTGGTCTTACAATGTTCGGAGCGAAGCTGGGGCGTGGCATATGGTGCGGATGGCGCACAAGGATAGGATGGACGTCATTGTCCTGCAAAAGGTAAAACTTTCTGGTTCTACAGTACGGTCATTTTGCAATACGGCGCATTAGGCTCTTGCGGATCGCGGGGCGGAGTGCTCGCGCTGGTAAAGCGCATTCTATGGTCACGGCATCAACTGCAGAAAGCCGGGGTTCATGGTCAGGTTCCAGCTACGTTGGTGGAGGGTGTGGTTGTGTTCGACCTCTTGAAAACGCTTGCGGCAAAGGAGGATCATGCGATGCGTATCGTCAGCGACCGCACGAGTGGACACGGCATGGTTTTCGGGGTGGCTATTGGGGCTGGAACACGGTACCAGCGGGAGTGCCTGTGCCGAGGGAACACTGCGCGTGATGGTATGCGACGGGCAGGGCACCCCCCCCACCTACGAGATGGGACACCTCCCGGTACATCGACAACGCTGCGGTGTACCTACACCTGTGAAGTGCGTGTTCGGGGCTTCGACGGGAAGGCGGTGGCAGACCACAAGGCCGTAGCATTCGGGGCTGACCTGTGTCGACGGCCACAGCGTGTCGAGCGGGAGCTCGGCAGACACCGGTGCGCGGGCAAGCCAGACGATGTCGACGCGGAGCGGTGGCTCCACGTGGTACGGAAAGAATGGGACCAATACGAGCACATTTGGGAGGATGCCGTACATGACGTGCCCTTAGTCTTATGTCGGGCGTGTCCCCCTACAGAGGGATCAACATACCCCCAAAATACTTCAAGAAGGCAAACACATACTCAAAAAATAGTCCCCAGACTATTTTTGGATTATTTTTAGGGGTATTTTTCATTGCGAAGGCCTTACGGCCGGTGCCGCTGACCCTGGAGGGCGACCCATGCGTTCTCTAATGTGGCGGGGGGGGCCTCTTGGGGGTATCTTTGGGTCTCGTGTGGGGGGGGGGTCGTGTTGGGGCCGATGTTGGCAATCGTGAGGCTTTCTCGGGAGCGTCTTTGGCCGACGACGACGACGTTGACGGCGGTGGCGATCTGGAGCTATTTGGATTTTTTTGTTTTGGGTATTTTTCATTTTGCGTCGAAAATCTCCCTGTAGGGGGACAGGCCCGACTTTTTCTTAGCCACGGGCACGTCGGACGCGCGGCGTTGGCTGGACGACCCGTGGCGGCAGCTCGCTGTGTTGCCACGGAGTCGACGGGAGAATGGGCCCAGCTCACGCTGCAGGAGGCCGGGGAGACCGAAGCGGGCGGACCAGGGCTGGAGTTCTGTCGGGCGTGTCCCCCTACAGGGGGACTTTCGATGAAAAATCAAACATACACGAAACATGCACCAAAAAGGTAAACAAATAATGAAACAATAGTCTCCATACTATTTTTAGATATTTGTTTGATTATTTTTGGGGTATTTTTGATTTGTCGTCGAAAATCCCCCTGTAGGGGGACAGGCCTGACTTAACGTGTTTCACGGAATACACCGCTGGGGTGTCACAAGGCGAAGGTCAAGCTGGAGCGACAGAAGATGCGGGCCGACTGGGGAGTCCCACACCTGCCCCCGCAGGGACGCCAGCTCACGACGCTCGTCGCGAGGTTCAGCGGGCTGCTGTGCCTGGTGCGCCGCGGCCTGGGAAAGACGGAGGAGCCCCGTGTGCCACAGCAGCGCCAACGTGCGGCGGCAGCTCGCCTACGATTATCGGCGGGCGACGGTGTGGAGCGGTGGCAGGAGCTACGGCGGGACGCGGGGAACCGACTAGGGGCGAAACGGGACGGCACGGGCAGCACGGTTCCGACGATGGGAGATTGGGCTCCCGAACAACCGCCGACGGGTACATAATTTGTTACGCGGAGAGGCGCCCATGGATGCGCGCCACTGCGCGACGACAGAAACAGCGTCCCTGCTGGGACCACAACCACCACGAACACGGAGGAGACATTGCAACTTCATATCTGGGACGCGGACGTCCCAGACAGGTGGCACGACAAAATGCGTGGCTGGACCAAGCGGCTCCCGCAAGGGGATTGGGACGATCCCGCAAGCGTGTTCGGCGCGTCTTGGGACTACAGCTTGGCGTTCGGCCGGGTACATCCTAAGGCGGCACTGACCACAATGGAACCTATGGGTATGCCTACTCGGCATACCCATAATTTCATTGTTGTCGGTGGCCCATTTTGAGAAGACGCTATGGAGCCAATGGGCCAACCAACGAGGGTGGCTACAGCTACACGGGGCCACTGCCAAGCAGCCAGAAGACGTGTCCACCTTCCTCCCACAGGGGCCAGGGAGATCCGAGGTCCGGCCATTACGGCCGTGCTCACGGGTCCGGTCTGTGAGCTTGTCGCGCGGGAGCCTGCGAGGCGCGGAGCGTCCGCGCGGACATCCTCTCCCCGAACTTGGCGGTCTTGGGGATGAAGCTCGCTGGAGGAAAGCACAGGGGCGCCAGAACCAAGGAGGCCAAGCGAATGTCCAAAGCGCAATCAAAGGTGGATCGCTCGCGGGTGTTGCCACTCCGTCTCCGATATCGACAAGAGGCGGTAGCTGCGGGGCCATTATCTTCGACTCAGCGCGGATAGTTCAATTCCACGCCGCCGCGCGCGGCCGCGGACAAGTTTCTGGCGGCCGTCCACAGCGCCACTCTCTCTCTCTGTACCGCGACGGTCGTCGCCGCACCCCATGTGCCTGGTCGTGGGTCACAGGGTCGAAGCGCGGTTCCGCGCGCGGCAGGAGACGCTCGTCGCCGCAGCGCGTTTTGCATCCAGAGGAACGAACGACGGCAGCACGCTGGGCACTTGGGGGACCGGGCGGGCTCCTGGCAGGCAGTGTCCAGCAGTACCTCAGGTTGACGGGGTGGAAGAATACAGCACAGTGGACCTGGCACCACCAAGGGGTTGACGAGACGAGCACTAGCGCACGCACGTGTTCGGGGGCCACATACGACCAAGCGGCTTAAGGCCGTCATTGCCAGTGCGTAGGAGCACCTGTTTACGTTAGCGGTGATCACGGGAGGTTTTGTGCCGCCTGCCGCTTTCGAGCGGGGCCAGGACATTGACCCTTCGATGGGGTGCCCATGCTGTGCATGCGCTGTGCCTACAACAGACCGCGTGGCGCTCTCCAGAGACGCCAGGGATGGCCCACGGGCGAAATACGACGGAAAGGGGTGGACTGGCGGTTGCTGCTGTGGGTGGCGAATGTCAGGACCACAATCTTGGATCACAGGTACTCACCGGTCGTTGAAAGTATGTATTCTTGGATTCCCAGATCCCGATCTACTTTAAGCGCCTCCCTATTTCAAGACTTGATGTTTTCCGTTTTTTGGGGGGGCGTGCGCAAAGCTAATCTACTCCTAGGGTTTGGTTGTCATTTCCCTGGGTGACTTTGGTCGCTCGGCCCCTCGGCTGGCCCCATTCCTTAGTTTTGTTTGTTTTTGTTTGTTTTCGCGTGTCCGTCGGCCGCGCTGGTCGCCCCAGGCTCGCCCGCCGCCCTTCGGTCGCTCGGCCCCTCGGCTGGCCCAATTCCTTGGTTTTTGTTTTTGTGTGTGTTTGTTTTCGCTTGTCCGTCGGCTGCACTGGTCGCCCCAGGCTCGCCCGCCGCCCCGCGGTCGCTCGGCCCCTCGGCTGGCACAATTCCTTGGTTTTGTTTGTGTGTGTTTGTTTTCCCTTCTCCGTCGGCTGCGCTGGTCGCCCCATGCTCGCCCGCCGCCTGTCGGTCGTTCGTCCCGTGGGCTGTTTTGCTTGTTTTGTTTGTTTGCTTGTCCGTTGCTCGTGGGCTTGGTTTTGTTCGTTTTGTTTGTTTTCGCTTGTCCGTCGGCTGCACTGGTCGCCTCGGGCTCGTCCGCCGCCCCGCCGTCGCTCGGCCCCTCGGCTGGCGCAATTATTCGGCCCCTCGCTTGTGAACCAACGCCGCTGACGCTTACGACAGCGCCCACGCCAGCGTCGACGCCAGCACCGACGCCAGCACCGTCGCCAGCACCCACATCCACGCCTACGCCGCCACTTTCGACAGCGCCTACGCCAGCACTGGCGCCAGAATCAATGCTGGCGATGATGACAGCACCCACACCAGCTTTGCGACAGCACCAACTCCTGCCCCAGCGCTGGCATCAATGCTTGCGATTACGCCAACGCCGATGACAACACTTGCGACATCAGCACCGACTTCGGCACCAACTCAGGCACCGACGCTGGCACTTACATCAGCGCCAGCACCAACACCTACGATTTCCAGAGCATCAACTCAATTCGACGCCAGCACTGACGCGAGCTACAGCACCAACGCTGACGCCTGCAACTCCACCAGTTGCCACGGCATCGACTCCAGCACCGATGCCGGCACCTACGACAGCATCGACAACAGCGACGCCAGCGCCAGCCCGTCTCCGCAACAGCTCAGATCCACAGACGACTCCACAGCTGTCCGCCTCCACAGCCCGACCCCGCAGCAGTCCGACTCGACAACCCGACTCCACAGACCGGCTCTACGAGCAGCCCTCCCACGACCCACAACCGAGCTCAACAGTCCGACTCCCCAAGACGGCTCCACAGGCCGACCCCGCAGGACGACGCCTCAGCAAGACCCTAGCAGTCCGACCACGCAGTCCGACTCCACAGCGGTCCGACTCCACAATCCGATTCCACAGCAGCCGGGCCCCTCAGACGACTCCACAGCAGCCCGACTCTACCGTACGACTCCACAGCAGCCCGACTTAACAGTCCGACTCCACAGTCCGACTTTAGGAGCCGCCCTACCACGCCCCACAGTCCGACGCCACAGTTCGGCTCCTCCAGCCGAAAACACAGTCCGACCCTACAGTCCGCCTCCACAGCACGACCCCAGCAGTTCGTCCACACAGTCTGATTCCACGGCAAAAGCGACGACGGCGAGGAGTTCTCCAATCCCGCCACCCACCCCGTCTGTGGCTATTTACCTCGCCATGCAGCATGCGGTGCTCACGCCGGCGCCTATGCCAGCACAGACGCCAGCACAGATGCTAGCACTACCTCCAACGCTGACGGCGTCAGCACCACTGTCCGCGCCCACGCCAGCACCGATACCGGCGCCTACGCCAGCCCCAGCGCCAGCATCGACGCCAGCACCTGCGTCAGTCCCGACGCCAGCACTGACAGCACCAGCACCGACGCCTGCAAATACGCTAGTGCTCACACCAGCGATTCCGCCACTCCCGACCCCAGCACCCATGCCAGTCCCAACGCCAGTGCCGCAGACAGCACGGACGCCAACGCAGCAGTCCGACCCCACAGTGCGACTCCACTGCCTGCCTTCATGGTCCGATCCCACAGCTCGACTCCAGCAAACAGACGCCAATGTCCGACTTCACAGCAGTCCGACTCCACAGACTGACCGCGCCGCAGTCCGACCCCATAGACTGGCTCCACGGCCCCCCGAATTGATAGTCAGACTTCACAGGCCGATCTCACGAGCAGCCCTTCCACGCCCCACAGACCAACTCCACAGTCCGACTCTTAAGACCACCGCCCGCGACGCCGCCAGCTCCCACAGCCTCGACGCCAGCACCGACGTCGGCGCGAATCTCCACAGCAACGGCCATCTTTTTGTGATGATGCTATGGCTGGTGGTCTCCGCGGAAATAGGCCGTACAGATACATCCAGGCCTAGAGTTAGGCAGGAACGTTTTGTCCGTCGTGCACGGCGGGTGGGGCGATCCCGCAAGCGCTGTGCGACGACTCCCAGGAAGCCCCGCGGGGGAATGCAGATCTTTGTCAAACGCTGACGGGGAAGACCATCGTGCTCAACGTGGCGGCCAACTACACGATCGAGGACGTTAGAGCGAACATCCAGGACTCCCAGGACATCCCCCCTGTCCAACAACGCCTGATTTACGGCAGCAAGCAACTGGAGGACAGTCGCACGCTTACGGACTACAACATCCAGCCGTCGGGGAGGCGGGCGGCCATAAGCGTCGCGGGAGCACCTGTCTACAAATACCACCTGGCCGTGGCTCGCTTGCCTCGCTCCACTTTGTGCCCTGGCGCAACGAGCATTCGGCATTCCACGGCGGCTGCCGCTCGGGCTAACCATCCGGACTGTCAGCCTAATTAGTTGCATCTGGGTCCAGGTCGACCCCCCGATATTTGCGTCGATCAGCACCTGCCCCCGGTTGTTCAGGGCCACAGTCAGGCTGCGGTGGGCCCCGGTGCTTGCATGTGGTTCGCAGTCGCTGTCCATAAGAGGCAGCCGCCGACGCTCGGTAACGGGCTTTCAAGGCAGCGTATACAACATCCAGACGCACGCCACGATGCACCTGGTGCTCCGCCTCCGCGGTGGTGGACCAGAAACTCTGCTCACGGGATTGCACTCTTGCCAGCGCAGTGCTTGCCCACTCTTCGGAACGGTGGCACCAGGCGCGGGCCGATGCCCATCCTGCCACCAGGAACGGCAGCTTCAGGCCCCAGTGCCACCAACGCCAGGACATGAGGAGGACACTGCGTGCCCGCGAGGGGCTGCGACGCCAGCGTCTCATGCGTCACCTCTCGGACTCCCTGCCCTGACTCCCCAAGCCGCGCGGGTACGCCGTTTCCCCGACGCACCCGTTGCGCAACCAGAGGCTCCGGACAAGGAGGGGGGCATGGACGAGCTGCTCACCGAACTGATCGATCAAGAGGTCTTGGTGCACGGAGACTACATCAGCGCAGTCGCGGACGGTCGCGAGCCTTCAGACAACCGACCCACGATCGCCTTGGACGCCCTGCGCACATGGCCATCTCTTATACCAGTCCTCCGGTCCCTCGCCTACGACCCCACTTCCGCGGATCCATGGGCTTTGGTGGGTATCCCAAAGTACGAAGGCCCGCCCCCCACGACGGAAATGTTCATGCGACGAGTGGCACTGGCCCATACCCTGACGTCGGTGTGCCAACACCCAGGGCGCCGACTCTAGGAATCAGCAGAACCCGAGGATTTCTTGGACCGCCTCGACGCCGCGAGCAAGCAATGCATTAACGACCTCCCCCTCATCCTCCGGGGGAAGCGCAAATGGACGACCACCCGGAGCCCGCGCTGGCTTGAAGCCGGCACCTCTCTACTCGAGTATTTACGCGACCGGGCGGCCACCGCGGCGCGACCCGCAGCCCTCCTCCTCCGCACATCCAATCAGCAGGAGATCGACTTTACACATTTTCCTCTGGCACTCCCGCCGCTCACTGGTAGGGAGCAGTACGAGGCTCTCACCAAGAGCGCTGCGACCATCCGCGAGGCCCTGCGCGAGATGACAGGCAAGGACCAATACATGTGGGCACCGATGGATTCGGAGACCATGGCTCGACTTGCCCGTGCTTTCAAAACTTTTGCAGCCACAGCGGCTGCTACGACCACTCTGCACCTGCTGGCCCCCCACGACGTTTACCCAGGCTGCAGCGCGCGCACGGACATCCAGGACCTATGGGGACATAGCTTAATGGAGACGGAATGGATACCGATTTTAGCCAGGGTGGAATATTTACGCCAACCAGTCAGGCGTGTCTTCCCGGGACAGACTGGCCCTCTTCACCACGTGAAAGCGATCGCGGTTTTTCGTCTGTCGACTGGTGGCACCACCTCGCCTCCGGTCACACTGAATTGGCGGCCGACCTTGCTGGAGGAAAGCGCTGGCCCGGCAGTCATCGTGGATTTCTACGGCGCGGAGGAACTCGGCGTCCACGGCGCGCTCAAGAAGCTGGCTCTTCCTGGCTCGATTCGCTGGGAGGGCCCACGGCGCAGCCTCGGCAGCAAGGGCCCGGCGCAACGGCTGTGCTTCGCGGGGTTCTTCGAGGAGACCCGCGTCACGGACTTGGACCTGCGCCTCTACGTAGAACACCTCAAGAACCAGGACGAGTTGCACAGAACGCTCATCGGACGACGCGCGCTATTTATCGACCGCACGGCCATGGCGGTAGATATGGGTTCGCCAACAGCGATTGAGGCCATGCGGGATTGGACGAACGAGGCGGCGCTCGTCTCGCCACGCCGGGCATTGATCAGGACAGCATGGTCAGCAGAGCATTGGATCCAGGAGCTCTCCGACCAGCATACAGGCACGCCACTAGACGCTATCGCGCGGGCGCGGCATCGCCCATCGATCTCGGGCGGTCGCACGCGGGCGAAGCCTCAGGCCCTCCCAGCAACGCGGCGACGTGCAGTGGCACAAGCATCTCCCGCACCCGCCCCGCCGTCAGAGGCGCGCCGCATCTCCCTGTCCACTGCCATCCTTATCTCCGGCTCCCCTTCTGGCCACCCTGACTCCCTTCCAGGCCGCCTCATGACGCGGATCTCTGAGCTCACCGGCACGCCCTGGCAGATGCAGCTAGAGGGGGGGCCTCTCCTCCCACGCCGTTGGCGCAGCGAGAACGCGCGCCGCCTCGCGGTCCAGTGCAGCACCGTCGACGATCTCAACGTATTCTACCACCACGTTCACAACGCGTGCATGGAGACCGACGGCACGCCGTGCTTAGTTGAGGTCGAGAACCTTTTTTCACGACGCTCCCCAGGCACCCCCAATCCCACCCGGCACAGCTGCTCCGTCCCCAACGCCCCCCCCTCGAGGCGGCCATGAACGGTGCGCTCGGGACTTGGCGCGGCCACTGCTGCGTATCTGTATTCGCGCGATTCTCCCACCGCATCTGCATGGCCCCTCCCAGCCTCCACCTCCACCTCCACCTTCACCAGCCGTTTCTCAGCATCCAACAGCTCAACGCCCCGTCCTCCACCCCTCTGCATCTGGCCATTCACCCCCAACTCCTGTCGCCCTCCAGCGCCCGCCAGCTCAACATCCCGACTCCAGATTTCCAGCGTCCGAATGTCCACCTCCGCCACCCGCACCACCTCTCGACTTGCAGCGCCACGCTCCTGAGCGACGCGACCTCCAGCCTCCCGCGCCGGACCTCCCACCTACCACCACCTGCTGACTTCCCAGCGGCCAGCAACTCACTACTCCGACCTCCATACTCCAGCACCCGATATTCCAGCACCCGCTCTTCAACCACACCTCCACTTGTCGACGCCCAGCGCCCAACTGCTCAACACTCCTATGCCGCGCTCCCTGCATCCAGCTGTCTACTTCCACCTCCACCAATCAATATCGGGCATCCCACTGCCCGGCGATGCGACCTCCAGCCGCCCGCATCCGATTTTCCACCTCCACCTGCGCCGTTCGACTTCCAACGACCATCCCATCCTACTCACCACGACCCCTGTATCCCCCATCCCCCGCACTACACCCCACCTCCCCTGACGCCGTCGCCTGAGCCTCCCCCGCCCCCTGGCCCTCCCCGCGGGCCCCCCACTCGACCCGGCGCGACCTCCAGCGGCGTCGGCTCCCGCATGTTGACCACCCCCCCAATGGCGACACGCCAGGTCACGCACCCGGACCGCCAGGATAGGACGACTCGGCACCGAACCTACAGTGCCCCAGAGAACCCGACGACACTCCCAAATCCTGCCAAACGACCTCGACTCCAACACGCCCCGCACGACCCCCTACCCGGCGGTCCCCCGCCGATCGCCCCGACACCCGAGAGCCCGAGACACCGCGCACCAATCGCCGACCAGCCGACCGACAGCCCCAGCGCAGACCCAGAACGGCACAGCCGGACACGACGTCAACACCAGACCCCCTCACAGCCGACACGACTCCAACACGCCCCACGAAACGACCGCGAACAGACACCGCCCCCTTCGATCTCCCCCCTACGCCACCCCCTCCAGCACTCCCACCAGCCGCCTTTCCATACGCAGGGGCTTACCGAGGCGCCTACTGGAATGCTCAAGCCCTCTTCGCCGCCTCCCCTCGCGCCCAGCAGGACAAGCAACATCACGCATGGAATTTGTTACATAAACGTGACCTCGTCGGCCTTGGCGAAACTCACAGCACACTCGGCCACGTGACCGCATCCACACTACCAGCACATACAAGCGCTTTTTGGTCGCGCCACAGCACGCGACGGACCGCGGGCATCGGCTTCATCCTGACGAATCACTTCCTCAACTCGTTCAACCCAGTGCGGGACGAAGATTGGGTGGAAATTGCTCCAGGACGACTGGCAGTTTTGTCACTACGTGGACCTAACGGGGCGTTGGGCACAGTCGTGGCGCATTTCCCCGCCGGCCGCGACGAAGCAGCAATTCGGCGACAACTTATCCAGGACCTCGCTAACCAGGTGGCCGACGCAGGCTCCACGCTCGCCCTCCTGATGGGGGATTGGAAGTTCGCGACAGCAGCGGAGGACAGGCGGTGCAAACACTCTGGCCACCTGGACGGGCGCCGCGGACCACAGAGAGGCAGACGACTGGGAACGTCATCTCGCGCGCCGGCACGGCTTCCACGAGCTATTCCAACCACTTCCCACTTGCGAGTCCGGACGCGCCCTCTCCCGCATCGACCGAGTCTACTCCAACCACCACTGTTCCGACCAGTTGGGCCGCCAGCACTCCACAACCGCGCTCCCGTACACGCCACTTTCGCAACATCGCCCATTATCTTTTTCCCGCCTCACCAGAAGCCGAACTCCAGGTGCAGGTGGCAACTTCCCCACTGGACCCCTCCGCCACCCAGACTGGTGCCGTCGATTGACACTCGCCTACAATGAAGAACTGCGCGACGACCGCGACCCCCAGAACCTTCTCCGCCGACTGAGGATTCTGAAGCAGTGCATGATGAGAGTGGCGACGAAGATGCATCAAGAAGGACTTGATGCCCCCTCCGATGACCCACGCGACCACTTAGGCTGGACAATGGCATACATCCGCGCGGCAGAGCGCATAGCCGTGCCAACGATGCATCGCTGCCTGACTGCCTACCCTCACCTTGCTACGATGGCCCCCGGCGCCGACCCGAATGCTCGTCTCTTACCGCTGCTTCAGACAGTCCGACAACATGCGATCGACCTCGCCCACAACGCGGCCACGACAGACCTTGTAGCCTTACGGCGGCAGGAGGCCGACATCAACTCGGGGGACTACCAGCAACGCAAAACACATATACTGACGAAGCTCCGACGCCTGCAACCAGGCTGCAACGCCGCCATCGGCGCTATTCAGACCCCAGACGGGAATCTAGCACACACACACACCACGACATCGCCAAGGAGCTGGGGAAGCATTGGAGCCGAGTCTTCACGCGACAACCGATCAACCCTCACATCTTGGAGCGCTGGATCGCATCCCTCCCGCAGTTCCTACCTGCCCGACCCCCGACGCCGACGTCCTTCGCCGCCCCGAGCCACGCTAACACCGCAGAGCACGTGCAGCAACGACCCGCCCCTCCCCCGCAACGACAGCCGACCGCCAATCCCACCAGACCACAACGCGGGCGCCCGCGTCGCCACCACGCCCGTCCACCTTTAGACATCGCTCCGGACAAGTGGGCATTGCGAAAGGCAGATGTGGAGGCAGCGGTGACACATTCGGGCAACAGCATGCCAGGCCCGGACGGGATTCCCTATATCGCTTGGCGGCAGAGCGGCCAGATCGCCCTCAGGGCCCTTTTGGGACGCCGCCAACGCTCTCCAGAGCTCCTCCGGGGAGCACTCCCTCCACGAGCTGAACGACGGCAGCGACGCCGCCGGCCACGATTTCAACTTGGGCACCCTCGTGTGTTTGGGCATGAAGAAATTGACTTGCGACCCAACCCATGGAGACGTTTACACGGCGGACAGCACACGTCCCTTGTCTATCGTGAACACAGACAACAGAATAATTGCGAATGCGGCCAGATTGCGCTTGGAACCGGTCATCAACTCGTGGGTCGGCCCGCCGCAGCAGGGCTTTCTTCGACACCGATCACTATTGAAGAACGTGCTCGACGTCGGCTTTGCCAGCATGGCCACCGCACTCCAATCGAATTCTGGCGCCATCATCCCCTTCGACTTCGCGTCCGCATTCCCGTCGCTCTCGCAGGAGTACTTGCGCGACATGCTACGCCACGTGGAGTTGCCGGAGTCGGCGTGGAACTTTGTAAAGCACCTGTACGACAACAACCGATGCCAAATTGTGAGTCAGGGACAGACCCTCCCAGGTTTCCCCCTGGCGGCAGGCGTCCGGCAGGGATGCCCATTGCCCCCTCTGTTGTACGCCATCTGCGCGGAACTGTTACTAGACAAGATCCAGGCCACCTGTCCGGGTATCTTGGCACGCGCGTACGCCGATGACGCCGCCGTAGTTTCCACGAGCCTTTGGGAGGATGCTCCCCGACTGGCAGCCCTTTTCGACGACTTCGCAGCAATCTCAGGACTGAGGCTGAATCTGCAGAAGACGGTCATCATTCCACTATTCGCATCCCCGCTCCCGACGGTGCGGGCCCACCTCGACGCACTTGTGCCGAGCTGGGCAACCACCCAGTTGGCACCTGCAGGGAAGTATCTGGGATTCTACGTTGGGCCGGGCAGCCGAGACCTGCTTTGGAAGGACCCGCAGGACAAGTTCAAACAACGTGCATCTCTATGGGCAGGCCACCCGCTGGGGCTTCATTGCTCCGCGCTCGCATACAATACCTTTGGGATCTCGGTGTTGACCTTCGTGGCACAGCCCAGCGACCCGACGGACGACGTGCTCGCCGTGGAATTACAATGTCCACGACGAGCCGCCCCCGGCCCCGGTAATTGGGCCACGCCAGAGGATCTATGGTGGCTACAACAGTCGTACCATTTTCCTAGCGCTTTCCGAAGTCTCCGGCTTGCCGCCCAAGCAGCACAACTACGCGTACGACTATGGGACGCAACTTGCGGTGACCACCCCGCTGAACCAGGCACCCCCTTGGACTTCCACCTCCCGGGCGACGGCGCACGTCCCGCTCCCCCGGCCGACCCTCCCGCGCACGCCCCCAACAACACAAACTACAATTGCGCATTCAACCGACGCACCCGCTTCCTCAGATCACTTTTGGGCACCACCGACCGCCTGCAGGAACTTGCCATGTGGGATCAGTGGTTTCAGCACTCCTACCATCTACGCTTGGACACCACCCTGTCGGACATGACGACACTTCTGGGCGCACCTACAGAACTATACCGCTCCATGGCACCGACGCGCCCCGCTCCTTACTCCGCGAAGAATTGGGCCCGCATCCGCGCTCGTTTCCAGGCCACCGTGCATGCTCGACTCTTACAGGCGCGCGCCTCGCCAGCCGAACACCGCATCCGGCACAAATACCAACGATGGTATCTCAACCTGCCCGACCACGCCCGAGTCGCCAGCTTGTTTCCAGTCCGACAACGCACGGAGACTTGGCATGGCCGGGCAGCTCTCCATCACCTTCGGCAGTTGAACAAGTTGGCGGCCCCAAGGGTACAGCCTGGGGCGACCAGGGCAGCCGACGGACAAGCGAACACAAACAAAAGCAAACAAAACCTACGAATGGGGCCAGCCGAGTGGCCGAGCGGCCGAGGGGCGGCGGGCGAGCCTGGGGCGACCAGCGCAGCCGACGGACAAGCGAAAACAAACAAAAACAAACAAAACCAAATAATTGGGCCAGCCATGGGTCCGAGCAACCGAAAGGTGGCGGGCGAGCCTGGGGCGACCAGGGCAGCCGACGGACGAGCCAAAACGAACAAAAACAAACAAGACAAACAAGGAATCGGGCCAGCCGAGGGGCCGCGCGACCGAAAGGCGGCGGGCGAGCCTGGGGCGACCAGTGCAGCCTTCGTAGAAGCGAAAACAAACTGAAACAAAATAATCCAAAGAATGGGGCCAGCCGAAGGGCCGAGCGGCCGAAAGGCGGCGGGCGAGCCTGGGGCGACCAGGGCAGCCGACGCAAAAGCTAGCACAAACAAAAACGAACAAAACCAAATAATGGGGCCAGCCGAGGGGCCGAGCGACCGCGGGGAGGCGGGCGAGCCCGAGGCGACCAGTGCAGCCGACGGAGAAGCGAAAACAAACAAAAACAAACACAACCAAGGAATGGGGCCAGCCGAGGGGCCGAGCGACCGCGGGGCGGCGGGCAAGCCTTGGGCGACCAGCGCAGCCGACGGACAAGGGAAAACAAGCAAAAACAAACAAAACCAGAGAAGTAGGGAATTGGGCCAGCCGAGGGGCCGAGCGACCCAGGGCTATTGCGCGCCTCTAAGACAGGGCCCGGGAATGTGCAATCTATGGTTTGTGAGTGTGGTTGTTGTTGTTGTTGTTGTTGTTGTTGTTGTTGTTGTTGTTGTTGATGTTTGTGTAGTAGTTGTTGTTGTTGTTGGTGTTGTTGTTGTTGGTGTTGTTGTTGTTGTTGTTGTTGTTGTTGTTGGTGTTGGTGGTGTTGTTGTTGTTGTTGTTGTTGCTGTTGCTGCTGCTGCTGCTGTTGTTGTTGTTATTATTGTTGTTATTGTTGTTGTTGCTGTTGTTGTTGTTGTTTTGGGCGGCCCCGAACGCAAACTACTTTTTCCGCATTCCTATTTCATGTTTCTATCTACTTCTTCTGACCGGTGGGTACGGTGATGTTCGTCACAGGTACTAGTGTGCCGAAGGAAACCTCTGACCATAATTTTGGCTCACAGGTACGATGGTGCTCGTCACAGGTACTTTGCGACGAATGGGCACAAGTTTGGCTCACAGGTAGTATGGTGCTCATCACCTACTGCGCCGACAGGGGCCTCTAACCACAATTTTGGTTCAGAGGTGCGGCGGTGCTGTTTTATGGCCTTCGGCCGCAATTTTGGGTCACAGGCACGGCGGTGCTCGTCACAGGTGCTACTGCGCCGACGGAGACCTCCTATCCCCTGTTCATGTAGGGTCCTACCTGCTCTGTTCGGGGCCCTCCCTCAGGCGATGTCATCGTGAAAGCCTTCCTTCGTCTTTGCCATCATACTTGTTCATGAGTCCCAGATGGGCCATTCGTCGGATTCGCATTTTGCCTCTTCGTGCACGTGTGTATAGTGACAATGCGCCGCGCGGAAGCAATGTGGGCCCAGCCTGACGAAGGGGGCTAAGAACCCCCGAAGCGAGTCGCATACACAGGATGGCGTTTTGAACTGTGTGCCGTAAAACTCACTGGCGGTCGCTGGTAGGCCGAGCATTTGATGCCCATGTGAACACAGCGGCGCGTCTGGAGACTCGGACAGTTCGAGCGTAAGGGTGTCCGCCGCGGCTAGGTTCGATCGGCCGCGTCGCTGTCGGCTCCATTTGGTCAATCCGGTCCGGTCGATTTTTCCGTCGTTCTGCGCCTTTCTGGGCAGTCTTTCGGCTCGGTTGGCGTAGGTTTCGCTGTCGGTTACGCCGTTACGCTGTTAGGTTCAGGCTCGGATGGTTTTTCACTTGGTTGTCGCCGTTCACGCGTGTGGAGCTAGAGTTCCAGGACCGTCAAGCACGACCCAGGACGACCATCCGGCCCAGGGGAGGGCGCCGAGAGCTTCAAGGTCCAGCGACTCGAGCAAATCAGGTCGTCGGGGGTCTGAGGAGGGACCACAGAAAGAGCCAGGGTTGTGGTCGAGAGCTTTGGCTTAGCGTGTGGCGTCGCTGGTTCTGGGGGTCGGCCGCTTCGGCGCGACGCACTATCCACATCCCAGCGTCCCAGGCGCCAGCGTCCCAGGCGCTTTTCCCAGCCCCTTCGGCCGCGGGGCCGAGCGAAACGCTATCCGTTTGTATGGCATGTCGTGTCGCTGGGGTTGCCGCCGCGACACGCTGAGCAAAAGATCCTGACCGTAGGTCTAGGCGGCGTTGGCGACTCGATTTCTGCGTTGGGGTGTCTTTCAGGATGGTCTCGGGGTCCTGTGGCATTTGCTGGGGGGGTGTCTCTGGCAGGCAATCGCGGTGCGGACGGTCAGCATTCGGAGCTCGGAGAACAGGCGTGAGGAGAGAAGTATAAGGAACAGTACGAAAAGCTCGGGTTTCGCTAGTTCGGCTTTAATTCACGACGCGCGAAAGTCGCACCCCACAGGTTTTGTGCAGGCTGCGTCCCGACAATTTCGACGCACCCCTCGTGCCCCACAGGCAACCCAATGCGCGTGAACGGGTGCAAGAAGGCTGCCATGTTTCATGAGCTGCTCGTCACCGGTTGCGGCCTTCGGGGCCGGTTTGGGCCTTGCTCTGCAAGCTTGTTTCGCCTCGGCCCTTCTGGGTCTGCACACTTTGCGGTTTAAATGTAGTGTGCCGTAGGCAGTGCTGTGTGTTGATGGGTGTGCGATCGCAGTCGACCCCATGGAACACTCATCGTCATCATAGTCTTCATCATTGACATCTGCATCAACGCCAGTACTGGCATAGCCGAGCATCGTGGCCCAGTCCCTTGTAAGTTGTAAACGTTGCGGTCTACGAAGGCTCCATGGAAATTGACATTCCGATTGTGGGTCAAGTTCATTGCGACTGGAAGGAAGCTGAGCGAATTGGCTGTGCGGCAGTGGAGCCAGGAGATTTTCGCTGCTGGTATTACTTGTATCCTTTTGTTTGGCTATTGAAAAGACTCATTCCGCCTCTGGTTGCAATTATTTGCAGGTGGCATTTCTTAAAGCAGCAGAGCGGCATCACATTTCTCGACTGGTACAGGAACGACGACGACCACAACAAGATTTGGTTAACTTGTATCTTAGCGGTTGCATCTGGATGGTTCATCGATAAGTTAGTATCGAATCGGTTTCATCCATCATGGTGGTTCTTGTATGTTCGCGGAAGCAAGCACAGTCCAATCAGTTTTGACGATTGGCATCCTGATGTGATCAGAAGGTCGGCAACGCCGATAGGCATCAGGGTTGACGATTGGCGTCGAATGTCAGCACTTCTGCTTCGGTCGGAACGGCAAGGAGTTGATACGGCATCGCGACGTAGCCATCCCCACCTTCGAATGGGGATGACTCGCTACGCAATGAGAGATGTCGCCACGGCTTTGCTCAACGACTATACGCGCACAGCAGTCTGGATCAACCAGGTCGCTGGAAGCGGCATTTGCGGCTACGACATGACAGAAGCGATCAAAACCAAATTGGAAAGTTCGGGTTTGGCGTCGTATTCGGTTGCAGAGGTGATGCTTGCCTTGGGCAATCCTGGAGTGCATTGCCAAGCCACGGTGTTTGTCTCACATGTTCAGAGCGAGGCTGTGGAAGACACCTTCCGCGCGCTAAAATATTATGCGCAGGGCACGCGGGGCCCGAGCGAGCCTACGTTTTGGCTGGACTATCGAAGACGCCTACGGCGAATCACCGCCGTCCCCTTGCCTTTTGGACACCCCCTATGCGTCTAGACGTTGGACCAACGTCTGGCCAACCTATTGGGCCATGCGCTTCCCCAGCCGTTGTGGAACTTCTTGGGGGGGAATACTTGGGAGAGCAAGAGAATTGCGGAGGGAAGGGGAGAGAAGGAGGAGGACGAGGAGGAGGAGGATGAGGACCAGTGTAAACCCCAATTTCATCAACGACGTTGAAATGCACCCTCCCTCCAAGCGCCGTTTTTCATAGGCCCCTACAAGGTTTCATGCCCACTGAGAGAAGTGCCCCGTTGGGAGACAAACGTGGAGAAATCTGGAAGCTTGCCAAAACACCATTCTCAGGACTTCAACGCCACGGATCATTGTGATTACTTTGTTTTGGCGATCCTGAACCGTGCCAGCACGCCACTCCTGGGAATTCAGCATTGCGAAACAACGTAACTGCTGCGCCCTGATAATCCTGAAACGTTCCAAGGCGCTATTCCTAGTACGTTAACCATGGGAATCCGCGGAACTCTTCTAACCTGATAGAACGAATGTGCGCGGGGCTACGGCGAGAGCCACATTTTGAACATGAGCCGCCCTCAAGTCGTGACGATTTTGTGAATGTGTGTAACGAGTGTTCGCGGCGCTAGGGCGAGAGCCACATTTTGAAAACTGCCCGCCCTCAACCCGTGAAGCTCTCAAAACTTTGTGCGACGAATGTGCGTGGCTTTTGGGCGAGAGCCATATTTTGAAAATCGCCAGCCTTCAATCCGTGAAAGTATCGCCAGCTTCTAAGCTTCAGGCTCTTAACTGGTAAGGCAGTCTCAGGCGACACGTCCTGCCCGCCCTTCCGACTGGCTTCGGGGTGCGACAGGGAGGAGTTATTCCCCAATCAGAGCTTGCCTCTGTAGGGGTCCTAGCGGATATAAAGCTGAGGTGAGGTGAGCGGCCGATTTCGGTGGCCGGGGCCGGGTGCCCGGGTGCCTGGGGGTTCCTGGGGGTGCCCGGGTGCCCAGGTGTGTGGCCGATTTCGGTGGCCGGGGCCGGGTGCCCGGGGGTGCCCGGGGGTGCCCGGGTGCCCAGGGGTGCCCGTGTGCCCGGGGTGCCCAGAAGTGCACGGGGGTGCCTAGCCCAATAGCCCTATATCCCTATAGCCCAATAGCCCAATCGCCATATATCCCTATAGCACTATAACCCTATAGCCCTATAGCCGTACCTATACAACCACCCTTCGGGTGATAAGGAGGTTCGGGGGGGGGAACCAACGTCTCACTCGATCGGTCTCACTATCGATCTCAGTATCGATCTCACTATCGGTCTCGCTCGATCGATCTCACTCGATCGATCTCACAATCGATCTCACTCGATCTATCTCATTCGATCGATCTCACAATTGATCTCACAATCGATCTCACAATCGATCACACAATCGATCTCACATTCGGTCTCAATATCGATCTCACTATCGATATCACCATCGCTCTCTGACAATCAACGTCATCATCATCATTATCATCATCATCATCATCATCATCATCATCATCATCATCATCATCATCATCATCATCATCATCTTCATCATCATCATCATCATCATCAACATCAACATCAACATCAACATCATCACCAACATCGTCATCATCATGAGGGCACCGTAATCATCATCATCATCATCATCATCATCATCATAAACATCATCATCAACGTCAGCATCATCATCGGGACAACATCATCATCATCATCATCATCATCATCACGATCATCATCTCATCTCATCTCATCATCATCATCATCGGGACACAGTCATCGTCATCATCATCAGCAGCATCATCATAATCATCATCACAATCGGGACACAATCATGATCACCATCGTTATCATCATCAACATTATCATCAACATCGTCATCATCTTCGGGACACCATCATCATCATGATCATTGCGTCATCATCATCATCGACATCGTCATCATCATCAACAACAACATCATCATCATTGGGGCACCATCATCATCATCATGAGCAACATCATCATCAACATCGTCATTATCATTATTATCATCATCGGGACACCATCAGCATCACCATCATCATCACCATCATCATCATCATCGTCATCAGCATCGTCATCGGGACACCATAATCATCAACATCATCATCATCAACATCATGATCGCCGGAACACCATTTCCATCAACATCATCATCACCAACATCATCGGAATCATCATCATCAACATCATCTTCATCATCACCAGGACACCATCATTGTCATCATCATCAACATAATCATCATGAGCATCATCATCCTCATCATCGGGACACTATCATCATCATCGACACCATCATCAACATCATCATCATCTCCATCGGGACACCATCACCATCATCTCATCATCGTCATCATCATCATCATCTCATCATCTCATCATCATCATCATCATCATCATCATCATCATCATTATTATCATCATCATCATCATCATCATCATCATCATCATCATCATCATCATCATCATCATCATCATCATCCTCGCGGGACACCGCGGGACACCGGCGGGACACCGCGGGACACCGCGGGACACCGCGGGACACCGGTGGGACACCGCGGGGCCCCGCGCCCCGGATGAGAAACATTTGGTCCGGCCGCGCCTCAGCCACAGGAGGACACCGCGGGACACCTGCGGGACACCGCGGGGCCCCGTGCCCCGGAAGAGAAACATTTGGTCCGGCCGCGCCTCAGCCACAGGAGACTTTTTCTCGCCCGCCCACGCAGCTTCGCCTCGCACGCACGGCACGCACGAACACGAAACCGAAACCGATTTCCCGGTGGGGGGCTCGCCGTTCCACTTCGATCTCACCCCCTCACCTCCGATAGCCCTATAGCCCAATAGCCCAATAGCCCAATAGCCCCATAGCCCCATAGCCCCATAGCCCTATAGCCCAATAGCCCTATAGCCCTACAATAACCCTATAGCCCTATAGCCCTATAGCCCTATGGTTCTAAAGCCCTATAGCCGTATATGGTCCAGGGTTTGGCCCCCCCCGCCCCCCCCCCAATGCTGATGCCATTGGGCCCCCCCCCCCGCGCGATGGTCCCCCCCGCCCCCCCCTGTGGGCGTGGCGTGGTGCTGCGCTGCGGTTCCCCCCCCCCCCCCTGTGGATGTGGTGTGGTGCTGTGGTGGTTCAGAGGTGGGCGTGGCGTGGTGTTGCACTGCGGTGCCCCCCTCCCCCCCCCTGTGGATGTGGTGTGGTGCTGTGGTGGTTCAGAGGTCGTCGTCGTCGTCGTCGTCGTCGTCGTCGTCGTCTCGTCGTCGTCCTCGTCGTCCTCGTCGTCCTCGTCGTCCTCGTCGTCCTCGTCGTCCTCGTCGTCGTCGTCGTCATCGTCGTCGTCGTCGTCATCGTCGTCGTCGCCGTCGTCATCGTCGTCATCGTCGTCGTCGCCGCCGCCGCCGGCGTCGTCGCCGCCGCAGCCGTCGTTGTCGTCGTCGTGGTCGTCGTCGTCGTCGTCGTCGCGTCGTCGTCGCCGTCGTCGCCGTCGTCGCAGTCGTCGTCGTCGTCGTCGTCGTCGTCGTCGTCGTCGTCGTCGTCGTCGTCGTCGTCGTCGTCGTCGTCGTCGTCGTCGTCTCTGGGACCATACCATCTGGGGGGGGGGGGCCCGAGGAATCCTGGGACCATACCATCTGGGGGGGGGGGGGGCCCGTGGGCCCTCGACCCTGGATCATATATAGCCCTATAGCCCGAATGGCCTTATAGCCCTTAGCCCTATAGCCCTATAGCCCTGTAGCCCTATTGCCCCATAGCCCTGACGGCTTCTAGCCCTATATCCCTATGGCCACATCGCCCTATAGCCCCATAGCCCTAAAGCCCTAAAGCCCTAAAGCCCCCCCCCAAATTCTGATTGGGTTTTTCTTTGGTATCATTCATAAGGAGAAGGAATGGGGGAGGATGAAGTGGCCTCTTGAGGTCCTCTTGGGGCTCTTCGAGGTTTCCTGGGAACCTTTCGGGAGTCTCCCAGGGGCCTTTGGGGGACCTCTTGGGGCTCCTTCGAGGCTCCAGAGAGCCCAGGGGTGCGTTGGCGAGCTCGTCCCCCCTCCTCCCCCCCCTTTGGCTCCCCTCCATCTGACGTTATTTTTGGCTTCAAAAAGGGAGAACGGGGGATAGGGACAGCCAGTCGCATCACACGCCTTCTCACCCACGGCAAGCAGGGGTCGGCGGATTTCTGCTTCCTGGAGGTCCTCTCAGAGCCCTCTTGGGATGTCATGGGGGCCTCTTGGGCCGTCTCGGGGGCATCTTGGGCTGCCTTGGGGCCATCTTGGCCGTCTTGGAGGCGTCTTGGGCCATCTTGGCCGTCTTGGAGGCCATCTTGGCCGTCTTGGAGGCCATCTTGGCCGTCTTGGAGGTCATCTTCAGGCCACCTTGTGCGAGAAAGCCGGTGGGAGACCTCTTTTACGAGTCCTTCCGGGTGGCCAGCGCTATCGGCCGAGACCCCGGTAGAAACCTTGAGAACGGACTAGCAACTACCTAAAATCTGGCACGCCGTTCATCCTTGTGGCAAGCACATGGGGCGGCGGATCGCAGACGCCTGCGACGAATCACCGCCGCCACCTGACTCTTGCGATATGCCAATGTGGCCAAACGTTTGGGCACAGTTTGGCCACACTATTGGACCATGCGTTCCCCCAGCCGTTGTGGAAGCCCGTCGGGGAGCACGTGGGGGACAGGAGGCGGAGGCGGAGGAGGAGGAGGATGGCGAGGACGAGGAGGAGGAGGATAAGAAGGAAGGCAGGAAAAACTAGGATGAGGACAAGGATGAGAGGACCTCTTGGGAGCTTCTTGGGTCATTCTTGGGGACTCCTGGGAGCTTCCTGGGGGCCTCTGGGAGGCCTCTTGGAGGCCTCCATGGGCCTCTGGGGGGCCGGGTGCTGCACGGGGGCCCCCTTTAGCTGTTTTGCGGCGTTCCTGGTCCGCCTGGCACCGTCGGAAGCCGTCTTGGAACCCTCCTGGGTCCCGCTTGGGGCCCTCTCGGGGCGGCCGTCCAGGAGGCCATCTTGGGCGTCTTGGAGGCCTCTGGGGCCGTCCTGGGGCCTTCTTGGGGGCCGTCCTGGGGGCCTCTTGGGCCGTCCATGCGCCATCTTGGAGGCTTCTCGGGTGATCTTGGGGCAATCGTTGGAGCCTCTTGGGCCGTCTTGGGCCGACGGGAGGCCCTTTTGAAGCAAATGCCGAAATCTTCCAAATATTCAAGGGGGGGAATCAATAGTTTTGGCCTCTTCGGGCCTTCCTGGAGGACCTCTTGGAGGTGTCATGGGGCCGTCTTAGGGCCTTCTTGGGTGCCTCTTGGGCCGTCTGGGGCCATCTTGAGGCCATCTTAGGCCGTCTTAGGTGCATCTTGGACCGCCTTGGAGACATCTTGCGGCCCCCCCCCCCCGGCCGTCTTCAAGGCATCATGGAGGCCATCTTGGGCCATCTTGGCCGTCTTGGAGGCATCTTGGAGTCCATTTTGGAACATCTTGGGCGAGCAACGCGACATGTACATTTTCTGGTTGGCCGGCGCGCTGTGCCGAAGCTCCAGGGGGAGATTTTAAAAGAAACAGAAACCACCAGAACCTTAGCGAGCCCAGGCACCCCTTTGATAAATCAACAGGGGGCGGCAGATCGAAGACGCCTACGGCGAATCACCGCCGCGCCTTGCCTTCTGGAAGCGCCCTTGTGGCCGAACGTTGTGGCCATGGCTTGGCCAAGCTATCGGACAAACTATTCCCCCAGCCCCTGTGGACGCCCGTCGGGGAACACGCGGGGGAGAAATAATACGAAACGTCAAACCAAGAAAATAAGCGTAATAGTACACATCCTAGTAATCGTCATAATGATAAGAAGAAGAAGACGAATCGAAATACGAAGAGGAGTGATCGGAATATGAATAATAATGAGAAGGGTAACGCTACGACTAAGAACAAAAACCATACTGATAATATTGAGAAGACGAAAACTAATAAGACGAATCCATATAATAATCACAATACTTGTAATTAGAAGGGGAGAGGGAGGAGAAAGGAGAAGGATGAGGCTTTTTGGGACACTATTGGGGCAGTCTTGGGGGTTCCCGGGAGCTTCCTGGGGGTTCTCCTTGGGCCTTTGGGGGGCCTTTGGGTGCTTCTTGGGGGCCTCATTGGTCGTCGTCGGGCGTTCCTGGCACGTCTGACGCAATCGGGAACCGTCTTGCGGGCCTCTCTGGGCCGTCTCGGGGCCCTCTCAGGGCGCTTCAAGGCCGTCTGGGAGGCCATCTTGGGCGTCTTGGAGGCCACTTGGGCCGTCTTGGGGCCCTGGCCTCTTGGGCCGTTATGGGGCCATCTTGGAGGGTTCTTGGGCGCTCGGGGCGCGATCTTGGGGGGCTCTTGGGCCGTCTCGGAAACAGGAAGAGCAAAACGACGCAAGTGCCCAGATCCTTCAAAACCGGCTTTCCCTGGTGGACCCTTTGGAGGTCTCTTGGGCCGTCGGCTGTCTTGGGCCATCTTGAGGGCATCTTGGGTGCATCTTGGGACGTCTAAGATGCGTCTTGTGGCCATCGTGGCTCTCTTGGGGCCATTTTGGCCGTCTTGGAGGCATCTTGGAGGCCATCTTGGGCCATCTTGGCCGCCTTGGAGGCTCCCTGGGCATCGCTTCGACTGGAGAGACCAGAGGGCGTTGCAAATTCTGGGTGGCCGGCGCGCTGGGCCGAAGCCCCAGGGGGAGTTCCAAAAGAACCGAGAACGTTTGGACCTCAGCACGCCTGGCACACTTGTGGCAAGCCAACAGGGGGCGGCGGATCCGGTGGCCTTCGGCCCTTCCCGCCACCGTGCTTATGTTGTAGGTGAAAGGCCTCTGGGATGCCTGTGGGGATCTCCTGGGATGTCTTTCGGAGGCCTCTTAAATGTGGTTCTGGGAGTGTCTTGTGGCCTCTCGGGGCCGCTGTGGGGGCGCCTGCTGAAGGTCTCGGGGTCGTCTTGGAGCGGACGGAGAGCGCGAAATGAAAGTTCGAGCTCCCTTCGTGGGGCCCTCTCGGGCCGTTTTGGGGGCCTCTTGGACCGTCTGGGGGGCTTCTTGGGTTGTCTTGGGGCTTCCTTCGGGGTTTCTTCGGAGTTCGTTGAACGATCTCAAGGGCCTATTGGGCCGTCTGCGTAGGGGGCCCGAAAAGACGAGAACTCAAAGAGCTTAAACAACGACCCACGGGAAGTCAATGATTTTTGCTTGTTGGGGTCCTCTTATGGGTTCTCTTGGAGCCCTTTGGGGGCTTCTTCGGGGCCAATTCGGCCGTGTCGTTCTGGGGCGTCTCGGGGACCTCTTGGACGCTCTTGGGTGTTTGTCAGGAAACCTTGGGGTTCTTAGGGTTGTTTTGAGCGGGGTCACCGTCCAGGAGGCCCACGCGAGCAACCCCAGAAACGCTTGGAACAATATAGGGGATTTCATGGCCTGGGCCTTTTCAGCAATCTCTTACCTCTGAGGACTACGTGAGCCTTGGGACACACCACAACGCGCTGAAGGCACGGTGGCGGACTTCATTCTGAGGCAATGTAAGAGCGATTTTGTGAGAGAGCGGATTGCGGACACAATCAAGAATATCGGTCGCACAATTCTCATCACTGAGCAGCTGGGTACAGTTCCAGTGGCCGTAACGCGCACCTTCTGTGTTTTCGAAGTTTATGCTACACTGAAGGCGAACAACGAACTATCTGTTGTCCCAGCCACAAGCGTTTGGTGTGTTCCGTTGGAAGCAATCAGAGTTGATCTTCAAGCATCATCTTGCAGAAGTGAGGCACACAAAGGAGAGATGAATGCGTTGATAGATCGTGAAGTTGGTTTCGATTTTGCCAATGCTGAGGTTGCGAATAAAATCGAACTGGCCAGATCTCAGTTTTTAATCAGGTCCCTGTTTGACAATTTAGTTGGCGCTGTACTCACCTTTTTGTTGCTGTGCGTTGTCGTCTTCTATTACGGGGAAGTGCTTACAGAGGCAACGCCCGTTGACGAGTGGAAGTCTGTCGACTGCTTCCGGGAGTTTCGCTTCTTTTGTGTAGTGAAGGAGATTGTTAGTGCGGGGAGCGTTGATACGAGATTTGTAGTTTTTGTCACGCTGCTCGCTTTGTTCGTATTCCTTGGAGGTTATTCGTTATTTCTGATTCGTGTCGTGCGTCTGTCCTGTAGGCCCCGTGACTTGCTGTTCGTCATGCGGCAGCTGTGGCGCCGTGGCTGGGAGATTGCCGTTCGATAGCATCCGATTCGTTCCGAATCCCAACCACGATCCTCGAGATCACCGTCGCCATCCTTCAAAGCAAGCATGAGCAGCTGTTCGTGCGACATGTAACACAAGCCGCTCAGGAGGAGGATGGGCTTCCTTTCCACCACCACCACCACCATAAGTTGGATGGGGGGGAAGGAGGAGGAGGACGAGGAGGAGGAGGACGAGGAGGAGGAGGAGGAGGAGGAGGAGGAGGAGGAGGACCCCCTCCCCCTCCAACTTATGGTGGTGGTGGTGGAAAGCAGGCCCCGCTCTCGCCCCTGGACGGCGAGGGCCCGAGCTTTCTCGCAGCGATCCGCCCAGATTTTCGGGACCTCTTTGAGGAGGAGGAGGAGGAGGAGGAGGAGGAGGAGGAGGAGGAGGAGGAGGAGGAGCGAGAGGAATGCGGAGGAGCAGGAGGAGGAGGAGGAGGAGGAGAATTCGGTCAGCCTGCAGCATCATCGTCGCCATCCCCACCCATGGACGGAGTCGCCGGTTGCTCTGTGCGGGCCAGGACGCCCGAGTGTCGTGTCGTGTTCGTGGCGTCAGCCACACGTCATCGTCCGCCTTCTCTGGGCGTGGCGCCCCCCAACGTAGCTGCGGGGGGGGCCCTGCCGTGCGCCCGCGCGATCATCGTCGCCGTTGTCGCATCAGTAGACGGGGCTTCTTGTGCTTGGCATCGCTCGGACATGTGCATTTTTCCTTCGGCGAGAACCATCGAGGAGCATCCTTGATCATTTGGCGAAACAACCACGCACGAAACCAACAAAAAACACAGGAAATGGACGTCCGAGCGATGGCCAGTGTGGGCCAAGACGCCCAAATGATCACCCGTATCTCGAAGAAGAAAAAGAAACGCCATAACATAAACTTTTGGCGCTCCGCGCGGATTTCTTGGATCCGCGCGTTCCGTCGAAGTTCATGTCTGTGCCGTTCCTTCCTTTCTCTACCACAGCCAGCCCGCAAAGTAGGGATGAGCAGCTTTCCGCGGTACCCCTCGCAGCCTTCCCCTTCGGCCCGTCCTTGGCCGCTTCCGCTGGCCGCGCCCCGCTCGCGGAGTGTCGACGTTGTTTTCCGACGCCCTGGCATCTTTGTTTCAGGAGGGGAAGAAACACACAGACACAATCAATCGTCGATCCCCCGGAAAATATGGGAAAATATGGGAAGTGGGGGGGAAGACAAAAGCCTAGACAATATGGGAAAATATGGGGAATCCGGTTATTAGTGTGTATTTATTTGTGTGTCCCAGGGTTGCCCTTCGCCCGCGGCCCGTGCCGCCTGCGCAGAGCGCCGGCGCGTCGCAGGAACCTGGCCGTGTCGTTTTTCGAAGGTGGTTCTCGCCTTAGCGCCGCGCGCATTCGTTGTAAACAATTGCAAGCTCAAGCAGTGGCGAAGCGTCCCGGCGTGCCTATAGCCCTACCAAACAATGTTCTAAGAACATTTTGTGGTTCCCACGAAATGATCTTAGAACATTTCTGGCCGGGACTGTCTTGTTTTATCACATCGGGTTTATGTTTTAAGAACATTGTTTTTGTTCCTAGAACATATTCGGGTTCTAAGAACATTTCGTGGTAGGGCTATAGGACTGCCGGGACGGTCGGTCCCTGCTCAACAAGCGTTTCGCGAATTGAGGGCGGGTGGTTTTCAACATGTGGCTCTCTCTTCAGCGCCGCGCACATTCCTTTTTTGCTTATAAGCTTGCAAGGTGTTCACGGATTGAGGGTGGCTCCTTTTCAAACTGTGGGTTTCGCTTTTGCGCCGTCGCGGAATCTCATGGTCAGCGTCTCAGAAATGGTGTTCCGGAAAGACTCAGGATTATGAGGGCGCAACAGTTACGTTCACTCGCGGTGTTGAAGTCCCAGGAATGGCATTCTGGCACGGTTCCGGATCATCAAGACGCAGCAGTCAGGTCGATCCGTGGCGTTGGAGTCCCGAGAATAATGTTTTGACATGCTTCAGTGTCTTTCAAGGGTTGTCTTCCAACGAGGCAGTTCCCTGAGTGGAAATGAATCCTTCTAGGGGCCTGTGAAGTGGGTGCTTGGAGGGAGGGTTTTCCAACGTCGTTGATGACTCTTGGGTTGTTGGTCCTCCTCCTCCTCCTCCTCCTCCTCCTCTTCCTTTCCTTCCTCCTCCTCCTCCTCGTCGTCCTCCACAAGGTACGTTCACTCCTCGTCGTCCTCCTCCTCTATATTTTTCCTTTATATATATTTAGATATGTATATGTATATGTATATGTATATGTATATGTTTATGTATATGTATATGTATATGTATATGTATATTTATATGTATGTGTATATGTATATGTATATGCATGTATGTATATATAATATATATATATATTATATATATATACATATATATATATATATATATATATATCCCTCGGGGCGAGGCCGGGGGCCCCAGGACAGGTGCCCCGACCCCCCATGGCGGGACGGGGGGGGCCTGAAGCCTCCCTGGAGCAGCCCAGGCGGCCCAAGAGTGCCCCAAGAGCGCTCCACGACAGGCCCAGCAGGCTCCAAGAGGCCCAAGTGGCGCCAAGAGGGCCCCAAGATGCCCCCAAGATAAGCCCAAGATAAGCCCAAGACTGCCAAAGAGGCCCCAAGACGCTCCAAGAGGCCCCCCCAGAGGGCCCCAAGAGGCCAAAATCGTAATTTTACTAAGGTTTTGGATGCATTTTGCCTTTCCCGCCTTTTCAGCTTTCCGACGCTCCACGACGGCTCACAGGCCCCCCGCGGACGCCCCAAGACAGCCCAAGAGGCCTCCAAGAGGGGTTCAAGACGGCTCTGGAGGGCCCCAAGACGGCCCAAGACGCGCCGAAGACGGGCGAAGAGGGACCCAAGACGGCCCCAAGAGGGCCCCAAGAGGGGAACCGCGAACCGGAAATTCGAGCCTCCCGCCTCCACAGGGCCCCGGGAGGCCGGTGCCCGAAAACAGCTGCTCCGACCCTCCATGGGGGTACTGGTGCTCATTTTCCTTTTGTTTTTACAGGGTTTCCGCGTCCTGTGCCTCGGAGGCCGCCGCCTCCGACCCCCCATGGGAGGACGGGGCGGCCGGGGAAGTCAAAAATAGTCCAGGAGGGCCTCCAGAGGCTCCCAAGACGGCCCAAGCGGGCCCCGAGTCGCCGAAAGACCGCTCCAGGACGCCCAAGATAGGCCCAAGACGGCCCGAGAGGCCCCTCAAGGCACTCCACGACGCTTCAAGACGCCTCTCCAGAGCGCTTCAAGAGGCCGCAATCGTCAATTTTGCAAAGGTTTTCGAACGATTTTGGCCTTCCAGCCTTTTCGGCTGTCCGACGTTCCAAGACGGCTCAATAGGCCCCCAAGAGCGCCCCAACACGGCCCCAGAGGGCCCCAACACGGCCCCAGAGTCGCCCAAGACCGCCCAACAGAGCCCCAAGACGGCCCCAAGATGCGCCCAAGAGGGGGACCACGATTCCAAAATTCGACCCTCCGGCTTGAAGAGTGCCCCAGGAGGCCCCAAGGAGCCCCCAAGAGGCCCCAGGAGGCCCCCAAGAGGCACCCAGGAGGCCCGGTGCCCGAAAACAGCTGCCCCGACCCTCCATGGGGGTACCGGTGCTCATTTTCCTTGTGTTTTTTATAGGGTTTCCTAACGGAGGCCCAAACGAGGCCTAAAGAGGCCAAAAAACAGCCCCGAGGAGGCCCCACAACGGTCCCAAAACGGCTACCGAGGAGCTGCGAAATTGCCTTCACGACGTCCCCGACAGGCCAACCACGAGATCCAAACCAACACCCATGAGGCCTCTGACCCACCCCCAGGGCACGGTGGCGGGAGCAGTGACTGCACTTGTGCACAGCATGTTCCGGCGGGAGCCTTCCGGAACACGCTGCAGGAGGAGGAGGAAGATCAGGAGAAGGAGGGGGACGAGGAGGAGGAGGAAGAGGCTTCCAAGACAGCTCCAAGATAGCCGAAGAGGCTTCCAAGAGGGCCCTGGGCGGCCCACGAGAGCCCCAAGGCGGTGCCTGAGGCGCCCAAGACGGCCCGAGAGAGCCCCAAGACGGCCCCAAGAGAGGCCCAAGAAGGGAAACACGAACCGATAATCCGAGCTTTCTACCCCGAGAGGTTCTCGGGAAGTCCCAAGAGGCCCCCAATCGGATCCAAGAGGCCCCCAAGAAGCTCCCAAGAGGGCCGACGAGGTTCCAAGAGATCTCCCAAGGTGGCCCCAAGAGGCACAACTCATTGTTTTACGATTGGGCTTTGACGGGTTTAATTTGTTCGGCCTTTGGCATCCCGATGCTCCAAGACGGCCCAAGAGGCTTCCAATACCGCTCCCATATAGAGGAAGAGGCCTCCAAGAGGGCCCCAAGACGGTGCTTGAGGCGCCCAAGACGGCCCGAGAGGGTCCCAAGAGCCCCAAGAGAGGCCCAAGAAGGGGAACGCGACCCAACAGCAGAGCGTTCCCCCCAAAAGGCCCACAGGAGGCCGCAAGAGGCCCCCAAGTGGTCCGACGAGGACCCCAAAAGCTCCCCGAGGGCCTAAAAGGCCCCTAGGAGACGTCCAAGAGGCTTTATAATAGCCTAAGAGTGCCCTCGATGCGTCAAAACTGCTTAGGAGGCCCCCGGGAGGCTTCCGGATTGCATCAATCTGGCCGCAGGTGGCCTCAAGTCGGGCCTCCACGCAGCCAAGACGGCCAATGATGGCTTCAGACTGCAGAGCCGATACCCCCAAGGGACCCTCAGAAGCCCCCCCAAGAAGCACCCAAGAGGTGCCTCCAACAGCCAGTTGACGAAGCATGCGGAACACCCCAGAAGCTCCTCAGATGTCGTCGCGCGCCTGTGCTTGATAGCGTTGTCCAAGATCGTCCAGCGCCCCCCCGGCCTGGGCTAGAACCTGAGCGCGCGCTCAGGATGGCCTGGACAGTATGCCCTGGCCCGGGCATACTGTCCTGAGTCCTGAATGGATGAGCATCTCACCCAAATCCACAATTCCTGGATTCCTTGGGGCCTTCGGAGACTCCGCGACAACGTTAAGAAGCCGGGAGGCGCGGTACCGGCCAGATGTCAGGGGATATGTAGGACCCCCGAGTAGGAGTTCTATTTTGATGAAAAAAAGGAATTCTTGGAATTCCTTTTTTTCCCCCAAGAAATCCTCGATCTTTGAGGGCTGGAAGCGGGAAAATGTGAGAAGGCGAAAAACATAGCAATAGCCATGGGAAATCAACGATTTTACCCTCTTTGGGCTCTCTCGGGACGGCTCTCGCAGCTCTCTTGGGCTGGGGCCTCTCAAGGATGGGGGGTGTGTTGGGGGCCTCTGGGGGGTCCCGGAGGCCTCTCGGAGGTCTCTGGAAGCCTCCTGCTCCCGCTCTTGGGCCCATCTTGGGCCTGTTCTGGGGTGGTCTGGGGCTGTGCTGGGCGCCTCTTCGGCAGTCTTGGAGCCTTCTTGGCCTGTCTTGGGGCCGTCCTGAGGGTCTCTTGGGTGGTCTTGGGCCGGTCTTGGGAGGCTCTTCGGCGCTCTTGGACCGTTGGAAGCTCGAAAACGCGAGAAGCCAAAAACATTGAAAAGACCATTGAACATATACGACTTTGGCCTCTTCGGGCCGTACCGTGATACCTATCAGACTTTTTGGGGTCTCTTGGAGGCCACCTGGGAGCCTCGAGATCTTTTCAGCGCGTTCCGGGAGCATCTTCCTGGAACGCGCTCGTGGCAGGGCGCCCACGTCCGAGGACGTTGGCATGGGAAACCGCAGCGCGTGATCATTCCAGGCGTTCTGGCGGACTCCAGGAAGACTGCATGTCTTATGAGGATGGCTTCCGCCTCTTGCCCCGAGCATCCCAAACTGCCTGAACGGTTCCCACTCGCCTTCCCCAAACCCAGCGCTTGCCCAAGCGCGTTCCGGACGAAAGACCGCTCCAGGACGCCCAAGATAGGCCCAAGACGGCCCGAGAGGCCCCCCAAGGCACTCCACGACGCTTCAAGACGCCTCTCCAGAGCGCTTCAAGAGGCCGAAATCGTCAATTTTACAAAGGTTTTCGAACGATTTTGGCCTTCCAGCCTTTTCGGCTGTCCGACGTTCCAAGACGGCTCAATAGGCCCCCAAGAGCGCCCCAAGACGGCCCAAGAGGGCCCCAAGAGGGCCCCAGAGTCGCCCAAGACAGCCCAACAGAGCCCCAAGACGGCCCCAAGATGCGCCCAAGAGGGGGACCACGACTCCAAAATTCGACCCTCCGGCTTGAAGAGTGCCCCAGGAGGCCCCAAGGAGCCCCCAAGAGGCCCCAGGAGGCCCCCAAGAGGCACCCAGGAGGCCCAAACGAGGCCTAAAGAGGCCACAAAACAGCCCCGAGGAGGCCCCACAACGGTCCCAAAACGGCTACCGAGAAGCTGCGAAATTGCCTTCACGACGTCCCCGACAGGCCAACCACGAGATCCAAACCAACACCCATGAGGCCTCTGACCCACCACCCAGGGCACGGTGGCGGGAGCAGTGACAGCACTTGTGCACAGCATGTTCCGGCGGGAGCCTTCCGGAACACGCTGCAGGAGGAGGAGGAAGATCAGGAGGAGAGAGAGCTGGAGTGGGAGGAGGAGGAGGGGGACGAGGAGGAGGAAGAGGCCTCCAAGACAGCTCCAAGATAGCCGAAGAGGCTTCCAAGAGGGCCCTGGGCGGCCCACGAGGGCCCCAAGGCGGTGCCTGAGGCGCCCAAGACGGCCCGAGAGGGCCCCAAGACGGCCCCAAGAGAGGCCCAAGAAGGGAAACACGAACCGAGAATCCGAGCTTTCTACCCCGAGAGGTTCTCGGGAAGTCCCAAGAGGCCCCCAATCGGATCCAAGAGGCCCCCAAGAAGCTCCCAAGAGGGCCGACGAGGTTCCAAGAGATCTCCCAAGGTGTCCCCAAGAGGCACAACTCATTGTTTTACGATTGGGCTTTGACGGGCTTTAATTTGTTCGGCCTTGTGGCATCCCGATGCTCCAAGACGGCCCAAGAGGCTTCCAATCCCGCTCCCATATAGAGGAAGAGGCCTCCAAGAGGGCCCCAAGACGGCCCGCGAGGGCCCCAAGACGGTGCTTGAGGCGCCCAAGACGGCCCGAGAGGGCCCCAAGAGCCCCAAGAGAGGCCCAAGAAGGGGAACGCGAGCCAACAGCAGAGCGTTCCCCCCAAAAGACCCACAGGAGGCCGCAAGAGGCCCTCAAGTGGTCCGACGAGGACGCCAAAAGCTTCCCGAGGGCCCAAAATGCCCCTAGGAGACGTCCAAGAGGTTTTAAAATAGCCCAAGAGTGCCCTCGATGCGTCACAACTGCTTCCAGGAGGCCCCCGGGAGGCTTCCGGATTGCCTCAATCTGGCCGCAGGTGGTCTCAAGTCGGGCCTCCACGCAGCCAATACGGCCAATGACGGCTTCAGATTGCAGAACCGATGCCCCCAAGGGACCCTTAGACGCCCCCCCAAGAAGCACCCAAGAGGTGCCTCCAACAGCCAGTTGACAAGGCGTGCGGAACACCACAGAAGCTTCGCAGATGCCGTCGCGCGCCTGTGCTTGATAGCGACGTCCAAGATCGTCCAGCGCCCCTCCGGCCTGGGCTGGAACCTGAGTGCGCGCGAAGCGCGCGCGATGGTTCTAGTGTATATATATATATATATATATTATATATATATATATATATATATATACTTCGCCATGTCGCACCCCGAAGCCAGTTTTAGGGCGGGGCGGGCGTTTCGCCTGAGACTTCCTCACCATTCATGACTCCGAAGCTTAATCTGTGACAGCCGTTTCACAGCTGGAGGGCTGGTGGTTTTCAAAAATCTGGTTCTCGCCTTAGCGCCGCGCATATTCGTTTTCAAAATTTGCAGGGGTTTCACGGATTGAAGGCGGGTCGTTTTCAAAATGTGGCTCTCGCCTCAGCGCCGCGCGCATTCTCTTTAAACACTTGAAAGTGTTTCACGAATTAAGGGCGGGTCGTTTTCAACATGTGGCTCTCGCATGAGCGCCGCGCACACTCGTCTTAAACATTTGCAAGAGTTTCACGGGTTGAGGGCCGTTCCTTTTCAACATGTGGCTCTCGCCAGAGCGCCGCGCATCCGTTTGAAACAGTTGCAGGGTTTTCACGGGTTGCGGGCGGTGCCTTTTCAAAATGTGGTTTTCGCCTTCGCGCCGCGCGCATTCATTTTTAAGAAATGCACGAGCTTCATGGATTGAGGGCGGGTGGTTTTCAAAATGTGGCTCTCGCCTTAGCGCCACGAACATTCGTCCCAAACATGTGCAAGAGTTTCACGGATTGAGGGCGGGTTGTTTTCAACATGTGGTTCTCGCCTAAACGCCGCGCACGCTCATTGTAAACACTTGCGAATTTCACAGATTGAGGGCGGGCCGTTTTCAACATGTGGCTCTCGCATCACCGCCGCGCGCATTCGTTTGCAGCAGTTGCGTGATCTTCACGGATTGAGGGCAGCCCTTTTTCAAAATGTGGCTCTTGCCTTAGCGCCGCGCACATTGGTTGTTAAACATGTGCAAGTGTTTCGCGGATTTCCATGGTCAGCGTCTCAGAAATGGTGTTTTGGAGCGATTTTGGATCACGCGGGTGCAGGAGCCCGTTTCTTTATTGCTTGGGGCATGACGGGCGTCATGGCCCCCGCTCCCCCCCCTATGACGTAACGCTCCCCCCCCCAGTGCGCTCCGGGCACTGCCGCCGTGCGCATTGGGATCCGCGTAGGTGTCCGCGTGGGAATCCGCATAGGTATCTGGTCCGCAGGCGTCGTCGTCGTCGTCGTCGTCGTCGTCGTCGTCGTCGTCGTCCGTCGTCGTCGCTCGTGGTTCGTCGCTCGTCGCTCATCGTCGTCGTGCGCGCGGACGCGGCTGGAGCCTGTTTTTAAGTCCGGGCCGATGACGGCAATCATCTGGGGGGGGGAGGGGGTCAATGACGTCACGTTTCGTGCCGGCGGCGTCTGGGAATGCTTAGGAATGACGGAGGACGGGTAGCACGAACATGTAGGTGGCGATATGCACCACAACGCTTGTGTACATCACAGTGCCCGCGTGCACCACAGCGCCTGTTTACACCACGCCGCCGGTGTACACCACAGCAGCCGCGTGCAACACAGCGTCAGTTTGTGCCACCGTGCCTGCGGGCACAGCAGCTCCTTTGTACACCACAGCGCCTCCGTACACCACATCAGCCGTGCGCAACACAGCACCAGTGTACACCACAATGCCTGCGTGCATTGCAGTGCCTGTGTACGCCACGGCGCACGTGTGCACCACATCAGCCGTGTGCAACACAGCACCACTGTTGTGTATAGAATTTCAGACGGAATCTTTGTGACAAAATGGAGCGCGTGTGGATTCCAGAGAAAACAATGGAAAACAAATCCTCATGGACGAAGCAGCGCCGCTGGAATCTACGAGTCCCCCCGAGTCCGCCCGCATCACCCTAACTCCCATTTGCGTCCAGGAGGCTCCAGCTAAACTGGCCGTCCGAGAACAAAGTGGACCGATTCAATCGACCATTCTGCGGTGCACGGTGAGATGCGCACGTGCTTTGTAACGCCAAACCGCACGACAGGGGGTAAAAAGGAGGAATAGGAGGAGGAGGAAGAGGAGGAGGAGGAGGAGGAGGAGGAGGAGGAGGAGGAGGAGGAATAGGAGGAGGAGGAGGAAGAGGAGGAGGAAGAGGAGGTGGAGGAGGAGGGAGGAGGGAAAAACGTCGCATTCGATTGTCAGAACTGTCCTGGCGTGGCGTTTAGTTGCCCGCAGCAGACCCTGACGTACATGCTCTTTTACCAGTTCTATGCAAGCAGGCACTGTGGTGTACACCGGCGCTGCGTTGCACGCGGATGCTGTGGTATAGACAGGCGCTGTGGCGTGCACAGGTGCTGCGGCGCACGCAAGCACAGTGGTGTACACAGGCGTTGTGTTGAACATGGCTGCTGCGGTGTATGTACACCAGCGCTGCAGTGCTCCCAAGTATTGTGGTATACGCGGGCGGTGCGTTGCACACGGCTGTTGCGGTGTACGCAGGCGCTGTGGTGCACACGCGCGGTGTGGTGCACGCGAGCGTTGTGGTGTACACAGGCGCAATGGGCAGATCGCCACTTACATGCTGCTCGCGTCGTCGTTGTCGCTCGTCGCTCGTCGCTCGTCGCTCGTCGCGTCGTGCGCGCGGGCGCGGTTGTGGTGCCGGAGCCACACGGCGGGGGGGGGCGTCACGTCATACCCCCCCCCGCCCTCCCCCCCCCCATGACGCCCGTCATCGCCGAACATAAAGAAACGCGCCCCAGCAGTTATGTTGATCCGCGGTGTTTTGATTTCCTAAATGGCGTCATGGCACGATTCCGAATCGCTAAAACGCAGCAATCAAGTTGATACGTTGCGTTGACATCCCGAGAACAATGTTTTGGCATTCTTCAGGATCTTCAAACGGTTGTTTTCCAACGAGGCGGTTCCCTCAATGGAGATGAACCGTCGTGGGGGCCTATGAAGAGGGAACTTGGAGGGAGGGTTAATTCCAACATCGTTGATGACTCTTGGGTCTACACTGTTCCTCCTCCTCCTCCTCCTCCTCCTCCTCCTCCTCCTCCTCCTCCTCCTCCTCCTGAGGCGGAGCTCAGATTTGCAGGTTAGGTTGTGCAAATATGGGGGGCGACTGTATAGAGCACTATTTCAGATGTCCTCATGTGATTTTGTGTCTTTCCTCCGTCCTCCCCGCTCTCCCTGCGGGTTGGGTGGCCTCTCGTCCCTTTTCCGCTTTTCTCCCCTCTCTCTGGGGCTCGGCGGGCTCCGACTCCTGCTGCCTCCACGCCATTGCCATCGATCTTGTTCACTATGCCTATAATCAAAGTAGAACCAGGGAGCAAAGGCCCCCATCCTTCACAAGGAATGCTTTTGCTGCAAGGCTCCGACAGCAGGTCCGCCACAACACGGGGCTGCGGGAGCTGCTGAGCTAGCCAAGGACACCGTGGGACCCCCCCCCCATCTCCCCTCTCAGCCGCGTGCCGCTCCTCCTCCTCCTCCTCCTCCTCCTCCTCCTCCTCCTCCCCCTCCCCCTCTCCTCCTCCCCCTCCTGCGTCCATGACCCTTGCATCCTCCTCGTGCGCCCTTGCCGTGCGTTCTTACTCTGTGAAAAGGAGGAGGAGGAGGAGGAGGAGGAGGAGAAGGAGGAGGAGGAGGATGAGGAGGAGGAGGAGGAGGAAGAGGAGGAGGAGGAGGAGGAGGAGGAGGAGAAGGAGGAGGAGGAGGATGATGGGAGGAGGAGGAGGAGGAAGAGGAGGAGGAGGAGGAGGCGGAGGAGAGCGGTCAGTAGCCCCCGACGTCGGCGCCGCTCGCCTGGCCACGGCGGGGGACAACGCGAGGGCCCGGGGCCCCTCCCAGGGGGGGCCCCCGGACCTGGCCCGGCACGGCTGCTCTTCCTCCCCCTCTTCCCCCTCCCCCCCTCCTCTCCCCTCCTCTCCCTCCCCCTCTCCCCTCCCCCCTCCCCCCTCCCTCCCCTCCCCCTCCTCCCTCCTCCCTCCTCCCTCTCCCCCCTCTCCCTCTCCCTCTTCCTCTCCCGCATCCCCGATCTGCGGTGGGTCGGCCGATTTGCCGGCCGGTGCCCATACTTCGAGGCGGGAATTCACCTGAGGAGAAACAGGCATCCATCCCTCTACCCCTCGCCCGTTTTCCCATTTTTTGGCCTCCTGGGCGTCCCTCATCGCCGCCGCTGGATTCGCTTCGAAATCCTGGTCAAAACGCACCCCGGGAGAGGTCCGAGTAGCGGTATCGGGTATTTTTTGGTCTCCCCATATACATGACCACCGCCTGGAGGAATAATTTTCGGGGACCTCGGCAGGCGGTGGATATGGATGCAGGTTCGGGCCCCTGGGGGCTAGAACATCTATCCACAACCACCACCCGCTGGGGCACCAGAACGTCGGTTCCCAGGCGGTGGCTACGGACAAATCCCTGCCTCGCAATACTGTCGCCGCGCCGTTTGCGTCGACGCTCGGCCTTCCATCTTGGAGGGGGGCGCCTCGGGCACCAGGGCCAACGCCGCCTCGAGCGCATGGCCTGCCGTGGGCTTGCCGCGGTGTCGGCGTCGTCCGCCTGGGCGCGTCGAGGGCAAGCGGCGCGGCGCCCGTGTGCACGGAGCAGCCGCATCTCGCCGTCCTCTCAGGGCACCGTAGAGGGGGGGAGTGTCATCCCAAGGTGGGGTTGGGGTTCGAGCCAACCAGGATGCTCGTGGTTCCTTCTTCCAGGGGCCGCTTGGAGCCATCTTCCTCCCCACGCCCCCCCTGCCCCCTTACCCCGCCAGACTTTGATCTGGCGTCGCCAACTTCTGATTTTTGCTATGATAACAAAAGGGTTGGTCTGTATCGCCGAGTTTGTATCGCCGAGCGTGTCTCTCTGTATCGCCGATTTTGACTTGGCGATAATATCGCCAAGGGTTGGTCTGTATCGCCGAGTTTGTCTCCTGGGCCTTGGCACCCCGACGGACTCCGGGGGGGAACCCCGGCGCGCTGCTCGCCACCCGCGGCGCGGAGCCTATGAAACGGGTGCTTGGAGGGAGGGTTTATGCCAACATTGTTGATGACTCTTGGGTTTACACTGGTCCTCCTCCTCCTCCTCCTCCTCCTCCTC
>CAUYUJ010017706.1:208739-227316 GCA_963575745.1 Prorocentrum cordatum | reverse complement strand
CCGCGAGCAGGTCGCCTCGACCAAGCGGCGCAAGGCTGACGCGGCCTGCGGAGTGGCCCCAGGCGGCGGCGGCGCAGCCGCTGCTGCCGCCTCGGCCCCGCCGCCCGAGGACGCTGGCGGCCAGGACTTCAGCAACCCCGAGGCGGTCGATGCGTACATCAAGATCACGGCCTCGCGCAGGACCGCCGTGGCGGGGGCTGCGGCCGCCAAGGCGCCGACGGCCGCGCCAGCGGCGCCCCCCGTCCCGCCGGCCGCGACGGCGGCGGCGCCAGCAGCGGCAGCAGGAGCGGCGATCCCAGGCAAGGGCGACGGCAAGGGCGGCAAGGACCAGACGAAGGGGCAACACGGCTGTTGGAGGACGAGCCGCTCGGAGGAGCGAGGGCCGCCAGGTTAACAGGTCGGCCTCAGCCAGGACCCCCTTCGGCAAGAGGGACTTTGCCTCGATCTTCTTCGGCAACGTCACCTCGTGCTCCCCCAAGGTCAAGAAGTTCATCGAGACGTCCGATTACGACCTGATCGGCCTCGCGGAGCACCACCTCGGCAAGGGCAAGTGCGTCCAGGAGGAGAAGCGCCTCCGCAGTTTTGGCTGGCGTTCAGAGGGGACATGGACGCCGGCGACTCCCTCTGCTCGTTCAGATTCGGGCACCCACGGCGGCGCGTGTTGGCTGAGGAGAGCCACATACGCCACTAGCGTCCACCTGCAGGGCGCCAACCACCAGAGCGTGTTCCAGGACGCGCTCCAGGACGTCTCCGTGGTGCTCTGGCGCTTCCAGGGGGCCACGTTCGCCTTCATCGCGTGCTACTTGGACTGCTCCATCGGCCTTGTCGGGACCAACGCCAGGAAGATGACCGCAATCGCTCGGATTGTGAAGTCCTTGGGGATTCCTTGGTGCTTGGTGGGCGACTTCAACGCCACTCCAGAAGAACTGACGCGCTCAGGCTGGCCTCGCACCCTGAAAGCGCGGATCTTGACTCCTGAGGGCGCGAACGTCACGTGCACGTCGGGCAAGGGTCGCATGCTGGACTACGTCGTCGTGCCCGACAGCTTCCGCCCCTTCCTCAAGAGGGTGAAGCCCGTCCAGAAGCTGCCGTGGGGCCCGCACGTCGGCTTCAATACCCTGGTCACTGCGAGGCCTGCCGCAGTGATGCTACGCGCCCCTGTGCTACCCGTGCCTCTCGAAGTGCCTGCAGGGGAAGTTCACGTGCCCAAGGGGATCAAGCGCTGTCAACGCGACAGGCAGCGGCACGCAGAACTGCAGCATGCCACGGAAGATTGCGACCAGTTGCAGGAGGGCGACATGCTCAACGACGACGATGAGCACCTCCTCGAGGACACCTACACCCAGTGGCGGCTCCAGCAGTGCAACGACTACGTCTGCTCGCCCTGGGCGGAGCACGCCACCGAGGCTCAGGAGCGCGTGGGCACTCACATCCCAGCGGGCGAGGATGTGCAGGCCAGCATCGCGTAACAGATGGACCCGTACATGGCGCAGGCGTTGGCGGTGCAGTACGGATGCTGGGCCGAGGCGGCGGAGTCGCAGCTGGCCGAGCTCTGCGGCACCGTGCCTCGTGACAGAGCCCGACGTGGTCAACCTGTCAAGTACCAATGGCGCAAGGCACAGGAGCAGACGGCCGGCTCGCAGCTCGGCCACGCCTGCGCGCAGGACATCGGTGGCAAGTGGGCCAGCCTCCACGCCAGGGTGCAGGAGCAGCTCGTCGCGCTTGGGCGCCACCGCCACACCGACTACCAGCGCAAGGTGCAGGACATCGTCTCCGACATCATCAGCGACATCAGGCACCTCCTCACCGCCCAGGGGCCCGTGCCCGACGACCAGCTGCAGGCCACCAAAGGGAAGTGGCGGGTGCACCTGGACGACGACAGGGCCCTCGGCCACGGCGAGCGCATCCGCTACTCCAGGAACTTCCCCGAGTGGCAGGCCTTTGCGCTGAAGGTACAGGCGAGAGCGGCCAGGCATGCCAGCCTGGCGTGGCAGCAGACCCGTAGCGAGGTGCAAGCCTGGGCCAAGGCAAGTACCCAGGGTTCCATGCGAGGCGCCCACCGCTACCTCAAGAAGGACGAGGTGCAGGTCCTCGGCGAGACCTGCGTCGACCCCGACACTGGCGAGGTCTGCGACACCGTGCAGGCCTCCACGGAGCCCAGAGCACGCCGCTGGCGTGACCGCTGGACCAGCAAGCCCGACCGCGTGCCGGCCTTGCGCGAGGTGCTGGGCGAGCTGCGGGCCCTGGCTCGCGAGGCGCTGCCAGAGCGGCGCTACCGCACGAGAGACGACACGATGAACGCCGCCAGGACCTTCCCCAAGGCCACGGGCAAGGGCTCTGATCAGTGGACGCCAGGCCGCCTCCTCGCTGTCTCCGACCAGGGGCAGGAGGCCTTCGCCACCCTGCTCGACATGGTGGAGCGCGCCTTGGCCTGGCCGCACCAGCTCCTCCACAGCTGGTACGCCCTCCTGCCGAAGGGCGCCACGCAGGTGGTCGGCAACGAGAGGGACATCGGCCTCCTTCCCATGCCCGTGCGCATCTGGGGCCGCATGACCAAGGCCACATTGACTGAGTGGTGTGACAAGCGAGCTGGACACTGGGACGCTGCGGTGCGTGGGAGTTCCGCGCTGCAGGCTGCTTTGCTCACCATGGTGCTCGACGAAACTAGAGCGCACGCTGGCGTGGCCGAGCCGAGCAACTTCTTGATGGACGTGGAGAAGTTCTACGACTTCATGGACCGGCCTTGATGATCCACAAGGGCATCTCCCTCGAGGTGCCGCCCGTCGAGCTGCACCTGTGCTGCCTCGCGTACTTGGCGCCGCGAGCGGTCAAGTCACACGGGGCCTTCAGCTCGACCATCGCCCCCAACTGCTCGATCCTCCCTGGCTGCGGGAAGGCCAACCACTGGGCAAGAGCCTTCCTCTACCACCTGTTGGAGGCAGCCCATGCGAGAGCACCTGCGGCAAGGGCGCGGCAGCACGTGGACGACGTGCGCAGCCGTATCGAGGGCGCGGCCGACGAGGTCCTCGACCAGACCAAGGACGTCGCGGTCACCCTGGCGCAGGGCTGCCTCGACCTTGGCCTGCGCGTCTCGCCCAAGTCCATCTTGATGATGACGAGGCCCAAGGACGAGAAGGCGGCGTTGACTCACGTGCACCAGGAGACTGGCATCCGTGCGCAGGGGGCCTCCACGGCGAAGACCTCGGCATCGACTGCACCGTGGGCACCAGGCGCAGCAACAAGACGGCCAGGGCGCGGATGTCGGCAGCGAGGGCTACGCGAACAAGTTTATTCCGCAGGTTGGGGCGCGGCAACAAGAGGACCAAGGGCGTCATGCTGCACAACACCAACATCAAGGCGAAGTACCAGTTCGCCGGCCCGATAATTGGAGCGCCTCCTTCGACGACAACGCGGCGACGGGCCCAGGCAGCGGACCTCACAGGCCACGCTGTGGGCGGGCGCTGCACCTCCACCACCCCCCTGCTGCACGACCAGGATGACGAGACCAAGATGGCGGCCTTGGCGCAGCAGGTGAAGGAGTGGTTCCACTTCTGGGCGCGCCACCCTGAGCTGCGAGACCGTGTTCGACTTGGATGGCGAGCGGTGCGCAAGAGACTCCTGTACATGCGACCTCGTGCTCGGTGGAAGTGCGTCACGGGGCCCATGGGCGCGATCATCCTGGCCCTGCGCGACATCGGCTGGACACCGCGGGCGCCCGACGTCTGGATCGACGACGAGGGCTCCGAGTGGCGGCACCTCGGCAACGATGGCGACAGCGCGCAGGACCTCGTGCAGGCGATCAAGAGCACCGTGACGCGCCAGCTGTGGCGCGCCAGGCTGGTGACCACCCCCTCGGAGCGGGCCTCGGCGACGGCGGCGACCTCCACATGCTGAGAGTCAACCTGAGGAGGATGCGCCGCCAGGGGCGCCACAAGGAGGCAGGCGCCCTGGAGGCGGGGGCGCTGGCTGGAATCTGGACGGGAGCGAGGGCACTGGCGGCAGGCTATAAGTGCTCCGACGACTGTGAGCGCTGTGGCGAGGGCAAGGACATCATCGAGCACAGGCTGTACTTCTGCTCGGCCACGTGCGAGATGGAGGACCCTTGGATCGAGCGCACTGAGGGCCTCCGTCAGCGTGCGATAAAAGACCTGTCGGAAAATCGCAACGTCGCTTTCTGGACCAGGGGGATAGTACCCCCCGAATGGGTAGCCGTGCCGCCGCCGCTCGCCTGGAACTCAGGAGAGGGGCTGGGCGTCTGGGCAGTCGGCACCTCCCCCCCCGGTCCTCGACTCTTCCTCGAGCGACGTCCTCCCCTCCTCCTCCCGCCCTCACGAATGTAGGATCATTCAACGTAGGAGCAGGTGAATACCCCGTCCGTGCACGTCTGGCGTTCCTGGACGGGTCGGCCACTTCCAGCGATGCCCGTGTCTGTCGTGTGGGCTGGGCCATTCACGTTGTGGGGGAGTGGGCGGAGCTGGAAGCGGACGAAGGCGAGCTTTCTGGATTTTTCAGGACCGTCGACGGGGACCAGACGGTCCCCGTCGCTGAGCTGGCTGCTCTCTGGAGGGCGCTGCAGCTTTCCACGGGGCCTCTGGACCTTTTCACCGATCGCCAGCTGGTTTTCGACGGCTGGGTCCAAGGGAAAGCCCAGAATCCCAGGGGAAGCCACGCCAAATGGTGGGCCCGAATTCGGTCGGCCCTCGAGCGGCGGGGGGGCCAGAATGTCCGCCGTTTCAAAATCTTCTCGCACTTGGACGTTGATTCCTGCGTGCGCTCGGGCCAGGACCCGCGATGCTCCCGTGGAAACGAGCTCGCGGATGCGCTGGCCCAGCGAGGGGCGGAGTCTGCTGCCACCCCAATTCGGCCCCGCGTCAAGGCCCTACAGGTGGCCGACGCACGAGCGACCCTCGTGCACCAGCGAATCGGCGCGGTCCTGGCCCCGATCTGTGCGGAGGTCGATCGCGGGGCTCGCTCGGATCGCCTCGGCGATGCGGACGGTTCGGTCGGTTCCGCTTCGGGCCTGGGGCGGATCGGGGAGCTCGAGGTCCGTTTGGGGCATGTCCTGTCCCGCCTGAGCTCTGGTAGGTGGGCCTGCAGTAAATGCCGACAAACACCAGGGCGCCTCTCCTTGGCCGATTGGCTCCAGAGTTGCGCGTGTCGCGGGGACGTATGTAAGAGGGGCTTGAGCGAGCCAGGCCACCACGTCTATGTCCCCCCACCTGTATCAGCGAGTTGAAGGTCGGTGCCCGCAGTGTGCACCCCTCTCATTCCATAGCCATGCAGAATGGTCTGGCCTGGTGCTGGAGGTGTGCCAGGTGCGCCCCCATCGTTGCTGGGGGGGGGCGGCTCTGTAAGCTGGCCTACGAGTGCCCCCAGGAGCGCACCCCCTCTGGCCAAACGATGATCAATCGTCTCCGTCGTGGCCTCACCCCGAAAGCGGGGATGCAGTGGCCCATACCCCCAGGGGGGGTGGCGGATCAGCTCCCTTGCCTGTGGTCTTGCCTGTGGTCGGCAGCTCGGCCAAGGATTTCGGGAGGCGGACGGACGGGAGAGTCGGCAGCTCGCTCAAGGCCCCCCCCCGTCGACGATGATCATAACCTCTGTTACAGATTATCCGTAATCTGCACGCGGGGGGGAGTAGCACTGCTCCGACCCCCATCGACCCCCTCTTGTTCGAGTTTTTCCCGAGCTTTTCCTCCTCCTCCTCCTCCTCCTCCTCCTCCTCACCCTCCTCCTGGAATTGTCGAGATCGCCTGCCCGCCCGATCCTCTTGAATCCACCAGTCCAAAGGCACTGGTGACTCCATCTTCTGCTCCTCCTCCCCCTCACCTCTCCCCGCCCCCACCTCCCCCCATCCTCCTCGCTCCCCTTCTCATTCCCTCCCTCAATGCTCATTCCCCTCTTCTCCAGCTCCTCCTCCACCACCACCACCTCCTCCTGCTGCTTGCTGCTCATCCACCCTGCTGCTGCTCCTCCTCCTCCACCACCTCCTCCTCCTCCTCCCCTCCTCCTCCTCCTCTCCTTCTCCTCCCCCCTCCTCCCTCGCCCCCTCCTTCCCCCTCCTCCTCCTCTCCTCCTTCTCCTCCCCTCCTCCTCCCTCCCCTTCGCCCTCCTCTTCGCCCTCCTCGCCCCTCCTCTCTCCTCCTCCTCCCTCCTCCTCCTCCTCCTGCTTCGCCCCTCCTCGCACCCGTCCCCCCCGCCGCCCCGGGCTCCGCCCCCAGAGCAGCGGCCCCCCTCGCGGCGGCGTCCGGCCGTCGAGCCCGGCTCGGAGGGCGTCGTCGCCGCGCTGGCCGGGGTCGTCGCCATGAGGGGGTCGTCGGTGCGGCGCCCGAGGGGCGTGCGCGGCGCCTGCACAACGACAACGGTCCTCGGCTTCCACCTCCTCCTCCTCCTGCTTCTTCTTCTTCTTCTCCTCCTCCTCCTCGTCCTCCTCCTCCTACTCCTCCTCCTCCTCCTCCTCCTCCTCCTCCTCCTCCTGCTCCTACTCCTCTCATCTCCTCTCCTCCTCCTCCTCGTTCCCCTCCTCCTCCTCATCCTCCTCGTCCCAGCCGCTTTGGCCCATTGGGGCGTGCGGCAGCGCGATTCAGAGCGGCGCAGCTGTCGCGAGCCATGGCGTTGGCCTGATGCCGAGCCTGCGGTTCTTCATTGCGGAGAACTTCTTCGGCTCGGACTTCGGGTTCAGATTCGGCGCCTTCTTAGAAGCCGCGCGGGTCCACGATGCCGAAGTCGGCGTCTGCCACGCGGCCTCGTTCGGAGGAGGACACGCAGCCCATCCAGTCCCAGCGCAGCATGCAGGACAAGGCGCCTGCGGACCGCTTGCGAACGCCTCCGAGGAGGATCAGGGTTGGGGGTCAGTGGCTGCCGAAGCCCCCACCGCCGGTGCGAAAGAAGATTCCGTGGCGTCAGGTGGAGTCGTCCAAGCCTGCTGCGGACAAGAAGGAGGGCGCCAAGTTGCTCAAGAAGAAGAAGGAGAAGAAGAAAAAGAAGAAGAAGCTGAAGGACCAGTCGCTTCGCACCCCTTTCGCGAACCTCAAGGGGCAGATCGACGGGTCTCAGGAGTGGAAGCTCAAGGACGCCAAGATCGAGAAGTGGAACTGCGAGGACTGCGCCAAGAGGCTGAACAAGAGGGTGGTGCTCTTCGGCTTCAGGGTGCAATGCCCGTTCTGCTTCAGGCCGCCACCGTCACCCATCAGGGAGAAGCAGATGGCGGCCATCCGCAAGGCCAACAGGGAGGAGTTCGAGCGCTCGAAGCCTTCCAAGAAACAGCTGGCGTCGGCCACGGCTGCGAGTTCTTCGACCTGTCCAAAGGTGACGGTGCGGAAGAACTCGTTCCTCAAGAAGTTCAAGCTGCAACGCAAGTTCCTGGGGAAGCAGGCCACGGCGATGGAGCTCAGCGAGCCGACGGAGGAGGAGCTGCTGAACACGGCGGACAAGGGCTCGCAGCTGGAGCACATCGATGCAATGGCCAGCAAGCAGCAGACGACCAAGGACAACCTGCAGGAGTTGATCCAGTCGCTGCAGCCCGCCCTGCACACGGGCACGGAGGAGGCGCGCCACAGGGTGAAGGCGCTCATCGAACAGGCCGAGAAGTCCCTGTCCAGCGCGGAGGAGAGCTTGGTGCGGCTCAGGCGCCTGAGGACCCTGATGGAGGCCAAGTGAACCTCGGGCGTGGACGTAGCCAGGCCTTCGCGGGCCAGGGTCGTGACGATCGCGACCATACAGAGACAGAGCAGGAGCTGCCTGCCCTCCCAGCTTTCCCGTCCCTCCTCGAGGCGGGGGACGACCTGGAGTTCTCATTGGAGGACTTCCTTGAGGGGAGGAGGCTCCAGGACGCGCTCGACGCAGCCAGCACGCCTGAGGCCATGCGCATGGCGCTGCTGGCCATCAAGTCGTTCGTGTTCAGGCTCCGGCTCGCCCAGGCGTCCTAGTAGTGTGATGCTAGGGCGGGCTTCGCCCCAGGTGTGACGCTGAGCTGGCTCTGGCCTAGGTTAGCGTGCGTCCCGCCCAGTTTTGCAGGCGCCAGGCATCGGCCTGGCGCCATCCAGGGGCTGGGCATAGGCTCGGCCCTCAGTAAGCGTTTCGCTGCTAGACATCTGCCTGGCGTGGCCTGTGCGCCAGGGGTCTCAAGGAGAGACTCGTATCATCAGAGCCCTCAGAGCCATCCTCCTCGTCCCTCTCCTCCTCCTCCTCCTCCTCTTCTTCCTGATCCTCCTCCTCCTCCGCCAGATATTTCCCAGGCGGCTCCAGATGCACCCAAGATTGGCCAGGATGCCTTCCAAAAGAGGCCCGAGGAGGCCCAAATCATTGAGACTTTACATGTTTTTGAAGGATTAGGGCGCTATGACTTCATCATGTTCGGCCTCCGACGGCCCCAGAGGCCCCCAAGATCGCCCCACCAGTTTCCAGGATGCCCCTATGACGGCCCAAGAGGCTCCGAAGACGGCCCCCTAAAGGGTCCTACAACGGCCCCGTAGGCCCTCCTTCTCCTCTTCCTCCTCCTCGTCCACCTCCTTCTGCTCCTCGTCTTACTCTTCCTCTTCCTCCTCCTCCTCCTCCTCCTCCTTGTCCTCCTGCTCCTCTTCCTCACACTCCTCCCCCCCCTCCTCTCCACCCCTCTCCCCCTGCTCCGCCACCTCCTCCTCTCCCTCCTTCTCCTCCTCCTCCTCCTCCTCATCCTCCTTCTCATTTGTTCCTCGTCATCCTGTCTTGTGTTCATGTTATCGCCTCCTTTTCCTCATCCCTTTTCTCCTCCTGCTCCTACTCCTCCGCTTCCTCTTCTAACTCATCCTCCTTCTTTTCTTCCTCGTGCCTTTATCCTGCTCTTTCCTGCTCTCTCCTCGTCCTCCTCCTAGTCCTCCTCCTCCTGTCCTTATTATTCTTATTATTATTACTAAAATTATTATTAGTAGTATTATTAGTATGTTGTTTATAATTCTCCTTCTTCCTCCTCCCTCCTCCTCCTCCTCCTCTCTCCTCTGTCCCTCCTCCTCTTCATCTTCCTCCTCCTCATCCTCTTCTTCCTCCTCCTCCTCCTCCTCCTCTTCCTCCTCCTCTTCCACCTCCTTTTGCCCACTCGTTCCCAGAATCCACGTGCGCGTCGGCATGCGGCGCAGTGACATTCCAGGACACGGTCTCCAACGCGGGGCTGCTGTGAAGGCGCCGGGGGCGGCAGCGCGTGCGCACAACGGGCATGCCGCTGCGCTGCGCTCTCTGTCTGTGAAGGGGCCCAGGGACACACAAATACATAAGACACAAATAACAGGATTCCCTTATGTTTTCCCATATTTTGGGGATGTTCGTCTTCCCCCCACGAAACCAGCTGTAACCCCCCCTTTCCCCATCCCCCCCTCTCGTTCGGCCCGAGGGTGGGCGAGTCTCGCCGATGGCGCACGCGAGCGCCGGCAGACCGTAGGGACCGTCGACGCCGTGACTCGCTGGGCGGGATGCGCGGGGGCCAGGAACGTCTCAGTCAGGCTGCAGCCCGCGCGGCGCAACGGGTCTCTGCCCTTCCCGGCGGGAGGGCGAAGACAATCTGCGCTGCGCGGAGGGAGGACCCGGGAGGCTGCCGCTTCCTCCCTCTGGCTGATGGACCCACTCCTGCACCTTTTATTCTGCGGATGGTGGTTGAGCAGGGACCGACCGTCCCAGCATTTATATAGGCCTTCCACGACATGCTCTTAGAACCCAAAGATGACCTAAACAAGGTGCTTAAAACATAACACCGATGTGTTACAACAAAACAGACAGACTCAGCCAAAAATATTCTAAGACAAATTTGTGCAAACCGCACTCGGTTCTTAGAACCCTTTTTTGGTAGGCCTTAGGCGAGCCAGGGAGCTTCGCCACTGCTTGAGATGGCGAACGGACCCCGCCGTGGGGGCCCCCAATTCATTAGGTTGGCGGGCCGATGGGTCGACTGTCGACTGGCCGAAACCCTGCGCCCCGCCGGCGATGCCAACGAGCATCCAATGGGGGGCAGAGGGGGCGCGCTGAACTTCGCGCTGGTACCCTGGTCGCGCGGGCGGTGCAGGATTCTTCAGGAGGGAAAAAACACACGGACACAATGAATCGTCGGCCCCCGGAACATATGGGAAAACATATGGGAAGTGGGCGGGGGAAGGCAAAAACCCAGAGAACATTTGGGAAAGCATCGGGGATCCGGCTATTTGTGTCTATTTTTCTGTGGGTCCCTGGGCCCCTTCATGTCTGTGCGTTGGCCAATTGGCGAACCACTCCGACGGTGCACTGCGTCCCCGGAGCGTGCCGCAGCATGGGGGCCCGCGCCGTGCCCCGGCCTCGCGCAGGCGTGCAGGCCGGCGGCCGCGCCCGCAGTCTGGCCAGGCCTGTTGCAGGCGCACGCCTGCCTCGTGAGTAGCCTTACGTCGGGCCTGTCCCCCATATAAGGGGATCTTGGACGAAGAATGAAACAATTGTCAAACAATGAACTAAAAAATGCCCCCAAAACAGTCAAAACATCGTCCCCCGACTATTTTTTACTATGTTTGAATATTCTCCCTGTAGAGGAACAGGCCCGACTTAAGAGTAGCCGAAACAATTCCAAGACAGTCTGCCTCTTGCTCCGCCTGCTCTTACTGCTGCTACTCCTCCTGCTATTGGCTCCTCCTTGCTGCTGCCGCGTCCCCAAGCGAGGTGCCGCAGCTACCCACCGGAGGCCCAGGGGCCAGACAAGTGCTGGCTTGTCTCCGAGCAGGCTCGGGCGGCGCCAGTCTTCGTCGGGGACCTTCGGCAACTGCGCCATGCGGCGCGCAGCCGGTGGAGAATTCAACCTGCGCTGCGCCCGACGCAGCGCAGGCTGCCGAGGTCCAGCAGCGCCCGCCCCCAGACTGGCACGCACTCCTGCCACCCTTTGGGCGCGCGCCTCCCAGCGTGGCCGCCGCGGCAACGGCGCTGCCACCGCGGCGAAGCCAACAGACCTGGCCCGGTCCACGTGCTCGGCGGTGCGGTCACCGCGAGCGCCCCGCGCAAAAGGCGGCGAGCATGGCACCGGGCGCTGACGGGCTCGGCGCTGCCGCACGAGCACGAGCCCGGCGGCGAACACTGCACGAGCCGCGCTGGCCGCGGCGCTCGCGCGCCAGCGCAGCAGGCAGGGCAGCTTGCTGTCGCTAAAAGGCTTGACGACCGCTGCCATCCTTCGACAGCTTGCTGGAGCGGCCGCGAGCTGCTCCCGCTCTCCCTGGAGATCTCTGGATGTGCTTGGACTTACCCGGATTGCTGTCGATGTACCTGGATCTACCCGGATTTGCCTCGATTACTCTTCACCTGCCTGGGTTGATCCAGCTCGACCCCTACAAGTCGATTGGCGAAATGTCGTCAAGCCCTCAGGGATGCTGGGCTGCTGCTCGCATTAGGTCGGGCATGTCCTCCTACACTCGGGCTTTGGACGAACACAAGACTCAAAAGCATACCCCCCAGAAAGGTCACAGATAGTCTGAACATCATGCCCAGACCATTTTTGTTGGACCATTCTGGAATACTCCTCCTGTAGAGAGGGACGCGCCCGACTTGACACTGCGCCGCCTCGCGCAGCTCCCTGCGGCGGGCGCGCGCCAGCTCGCCGGGTCACGGCCTCGTCCTGCGCAGCGGCGGCGGGCGCCGCTGCGGCGCCGCCTGCCGCGGCCTTGCCCTGCCGAGGCGGTCGCGCTCGCGCTCGGGCCCGGAGGAGCCGCGCACACCCGCGGGCGTCCTGTGCGCCAGTGACACCCGCGGCTCTGCCACTGAGTATCGTCTATCCGCTCCCCATCCTCCTCCTCCTCCTCCTCCTCCTCCTCCTCCTCCTCCTTTCCTCCTCCTCTCCTCCTCCTCCTCCTCCTCCTCCTCCTCCTCCTCCCCTCTCCTCCTCCTCTCCTCTCCTCCTCCTCCTCCTCCTCCTCCTCCTCCTCCTCCTCCTCCTCCTCCTGCGGGCGACTCCATTCTTTCGAGACGGGCGTTTGTCGCCCAGCTTCGGGCACGGGGGCCCTCGAAAAACGATGTGGCTCGAAGGATGGCGCCGCAAGAGGGGGTCTAGGGCTCCAATCGTGCTTCCTCGCGATGGTTCATGAGTATCGTTTAACCGATCCCCATCCCCAGCGGTGCGGCCTTGACCCCACTGGCCGCTTTGCCCCCAAAGATGGGGATGTAGGCCGCTCCCTTCGGGTCTCGAGGGGTGCATACCCCACTGGGGGGTGGTGGTTTGGGTGGGGATCTCGAAGGGGATGGGGATGGGGATGGGCATCGGTTAAGCGATACTGAGCAACCGCCCCTGTGCGCACAGCGCCTGCCAGCGGCAGTCGCGAATCGGCGCGCTCCCAGTCGCGCGCGTCGGAGCCCGCCACGGTCTGGGCGCAGGACAGCGCACGAGCGACCGCCAGGAAAGTGGCGCGGAGGGATCGACGGGGGAGGAGGGGGGGGGGACTGAGGGTCGACGATCTCGAGGTTCTCTGCCTCTCCTTGGGCCTCCTGGGGCGACGCCGTCGCCGAGGCTAGATTCGCCTCGGGTAGTTCCCAGGGCTTCCTCCTCAGGGGATGCGACCTCGAGGATCGATGTTTGTTTCTGCCTGCGCTTTCGGCCTTGTTTAGCATCAGGAGACCCCTGCGAACCTCTGGAGACCACCCGAGAGCTCTGGAGCCAGCCAGGAGAACGACAACAACAACAACGTCGCCGCCATCCTGGTGTCTCTTGCGTGCTTCTGGAGGTTCTCGTCGCCACGGCTTGACGCGGCTCGAGCACAACTTGGCAGGATGACCCCGGGAGGAATCCGAGCACCTATGCCGACGAGAACGATTTCACAGCATGTCTGATTCACCAGCTCGTCGGCTGGATGATATCCAGCATATGGGCATGGCCGATTCAGCACGACAGCGACGCGATCGACCCGCACGGGTTTGGAAACAAATCAAAACGAACACGTCAGGTTGCCATGTTTTGGGCTTGCGGAGAACGGTCAACATTTCGCAAGCCCAACGGGCCACAAGCGCTTCGGACCCTTCACACATGTTTTAGATCCTTGACGCGAGTGTGTTCAAATACCGCGCGTGCGAAGGCGGCCCTCATGACCCTTCTTCTGCTCCGGCCCCCTCGTCCCCCACTCCTCGACCCCCATCCCTGGGGCAAAGGACCAGCCGAAGAAACGGAGCAGGGCGAATTGATACAACGGCAGCTCAAAATCAGTCTCCGGACCCCTCCCGCTGTCCGAACGTACCAACTAGTTCTTCCGAGCTGCGCCCAGCCGTGGCGACGAGGGGGCCTCCCGAAGGCCAACTACCGTTGTCTCAACCCACTCTCCTCTAAAAGGAGGAACAGGGAGACGAGGGCGAGGAGGGCGAGGAGCGCTATAACAGCGTCGACGACGACGCGACGACTGGCGGCGGCAAGGTCGTCGGCGACGGCGGCGACGGCAACGGCAACGGTGACGGCGACGAACGACATAGACGACGACGCAGACGACGTCGACGGCGACGACGGCGGTCGACGACGACGGCGACGACGGCGACGACGGTCGACGACGAAGACAGCGACGACGACGACGACGACAGCGACGACGGCGACGGCGACGGCGAACGCGACGGCGACGACGACGACGACAAGCGGCAAGGGCGACGGCGGTCGACGGCCGAGGCGGAGCGGCGCGGCGCCTGAACGGGGAAGCCCTGCGAGGCGGAGGGGGCGCCGCGGGCCTCGCGGCGGCGCCCGCGTGCCTCCTCCCTGCCCCGCACCTCCTCTCCCCCGCGCCGTCCTCGAGGATCGAGGAGCATCGGAGATCGCGAGCCCCCCCCCCCTCCCCGCCCCGCACCTCAGCTCCCCCTGCCTCCCGGCCCCTCCTCTTCTCTCCCTCCCCCCCCCCCGCTCCCCCGACCGTCCCCGTCCCCCTGCACTCTGTCCCCCTCTCCCTTCCTCTCCCCCGCGCCTCCCCCTCCCCCCCGCCCTCCTTGACCCCGCCTCTCCCTTCCTCTCCCCCGCGCCTCCCCCTCCCCCCGCGCTTCTTGACCCCGCCGCGCCCGCCGCGGAGGCCTTCTCCGCGCCGGCCGGCCTGCTGGCCGAGCCGCCGCCGGCGTGCACGACGCCGCCCGCGCCGCCGTAGATGGCGCCGCCGTAGACGCTGTGGACGTAGGGCTTGTGGCCGCCGGCGCCCGGCGACCGGGAGGGCGGCTGCTGGCCGAGGGGCTTGCCGACGACCGAGTGAAGGGGGGGGGGGGGCAGGCGAGAGAGGTAAGCTGGGGGCAGGGAGGCCACGGCAGGAGCACGAGCTCCCGGAGGTGCGCGCGGCGTCCTTGCATCGGCGCCGGGCCCCCCACGTCTGGCCCCCGCCGCGCGTGTGCCTGTTTTTTTTTTAATTCGGGGGGGCAATGGGAGACTGCTCCCCTGTCTCGTCCGGCCCCTTCCCTTCCCTCCCGTCCCGCTTCCTGGCGCGAGCCTGCGACAGGCAAGCTCGCGCAGGGGAACGTGGTCGGACTTGATTGGAGAGGACACGCGAGAGGACACACGACTCTTCGGACACAAAGGTACCCTTGATTTGGCAGGGTCGACCTACTTATCCAGGCCAGCTGTACGCGCAGGCGTCGAAACCGCCGGTGTTCTTGCTGCGGCTGCGCGCTGCCACCTTCCCGGACGTCTTCCCCTTCGCCCCTGGCCGGCGAAGATGTTCGCTCCGATGCTGCTCCGGTGCGAGTCCGCGGCGTTCCGCCCCAGACACCCAAGAGAGCGTCTCCTTATGTTCGGCGATGACGGGCGTCAGGGGCGGGGTATGACGTAACGCCCCACCCCGCCGTGAGGCTCCGGCACCACAGTCGCGCTCGCGCGCACGACGCGACGAGCGATGAGCAACGAGCGACGACGACGACGACGACAACGAGGACGACGCGAGCAAAATGTAGGTGGCGCTATGCCCCACTGCGCCTTTGTACACATCGCTCGCGTGCACCACAAAGCGCGCGAACACCGCAACACCAGCGTACACCGCAAGAACCGTGCGCAACGCAGCGCTGGTGTACACCACAGTGCTTGCGTACGCTACAGCGCCAGTGTACATGTGTACACCGCAGCAACCATGTGCAACAGAACGCCTGTGTACACCACAATGTTGCGTGCACCGCAGCGCCTGTGCACGCCACAGCGCCTGTCTACACCACAGCATCCGCGTGCAACGCATCGCGACTGTACACCAGTGCCTGCGTGAAGGACAGTGCTGATCATCGAATGCGACGTTCTTCCCTCTTCCCTCCTCCTCCACCTCCACCTCCTTTTCCTCCTCCTCTTCCTCCACTTCCTCCTCCTCCTCCTTTTCCTCCTCCTCCTCTTCCTCCTCCTCTTCCTCCTCCTTGCCCCCTGTCGCGCGGGGTGGCGTTGCAGCAGGCGCAATTCAGCGCGCAGTGCACCGCATAATGGTCTATTGAATCGGCCCATTTGGTTCTCGCGCGGCCAATTTAGCTGGAGCCTCTTGGACGCAGATGGGAGAAGTTAGGGTGATGCGGGCGGACTGGGGAGAACTCGTAGATTCCAGCGGCGCTCCTTTGTCCAAAATGATTCCTTCGTATTGTTTTTCAATGGAATCCACAAGCGCTCCATTTTGTCATACGGATTCCTTCTAACATTCGATATGCAAGTGTGGCGCTGTGTTGCGCACGGTTGCTGTGGTGCACACAGGCGCCGTAGTGTACACAGGCACTGCAATGCACGCAGGCATTATGGTGTACACTGGTGCTGTGTTGCACACGGCTGATGTGGTGTACGCAGGCGCTGCGGTGAACACAACAGCTGTTGTGCCCGCAGGCACGGTGGCACAAACTGACGCTGTGTTGCACGCGGCTGCCATGGTGTACATAGGCGGTGTGGTGTACACAGGCGCTGTGGTGCACGCAGGCACTGTGGTGTACACGGGCGTTGTGGTGCAGATCGCCACCTACATGCTGGTGCTACCCGTCCTCCGTCATTTCTAAGCATTCCCAGGCGCCGCCGGCGCAAAACATGATGTCATCGACCAGCTCCACACCCCCTCAGATGATTGCCGTGATCGGCCCGGAACAAATAACAGGCTCCAGCCGCGTCCGTGCGCACGACGACGATGAGCGACGAGCCACGAGCGATGACGACGATGACGACGACGACGACGACGACGACGACGACGACGACGACGAGGACGACGACGACGACGACGACTGCGGACCAGAGTCCTATGCGGATTCTCACGCGGACACCTACGCGGACCCCAGCGCGCACGGCGGCAGTGCCCGGAGCGCACTGGGGGGGGGGAGCGTTACGTCAAAGGGGGTGGGGGGGGAGCGGGGGCCATGACGGCCGTCATGCCCCAAGCAATGAAGAAATGGTCTCCAGTGCATTGAAAAAAAAAACACGGAGGCTTTTCGCAAACCTTGGCCCCCAGGGGCCCTCGCCGGGCCTCGGGAGCGTCAAAAAACAACTCAGGATGCAAAACCGGCCCTGGGGAATGGGTCGAGACTTCCCGGGACCCTGTGTTAACAAAATCCCGACGTCGGATCTCTGGGGCCTTCAAGCGCAGCCGGCGCCGTGCAGGTACTCCCGGCGCGAGTGGCTCCGGGTGCCGCCCGTCGGCCGTATCCGATCGTGCACTCCTCAGGCCAGCCTCCTGTCCTTGCGTGCGGCACGCCGCAGTGGAGACGGGGTCGTGTACGTCCTGCATGTTCCGCGCTGCCTTGCGTCCGCGGTGAGCGAGTGTGTGCGAGCTGTGATCGATCCCATGCTCACGACTCGTCCTCGCTGGTGGTTTCGCCCAGGGCCCCCACCAGCACACATGGCCGATGTGATTCCGTGGGCCGTTGGTCGACTCGCGCCGCTCCCAGCCTCAATGATATTGCTATGCAAAAGAGAAGCTGAGCTCGAGTGGAAAAAAAACATGAAGTTTGCTGATTTGTCCGGTCTTCTGTCACGCCCAGGCAACCCAGCTGCTCCAGGCACAGACGGTGGACGGGTCTCTTCAGACAATCGAGTGGTAGGTCAGATTCAGCCTGTTGGGGTGCAGATTGTTCAGCCACGTGCGCGTTTCTGTGCAGAATTTCTCGACACGCAAGTTCGCTTTTTTCTATTACGCATTTACACATCAAACTTGCCCAATACTGTTTTTTTCAGTTAGGTGCTTCTTCTGGTACCCGTTCCTGCCTGGTGGGGACTTCCCCTATCTACCCGCTCCCACGCACCGGAGACGGCATTTGCAGCACTCGCGTTATACAGTCTTCGGTACCTTGAGCGCTTTGGTTTGGCTAGTTGGTCCAGTAGTGCTGCGGCAATGCCCCAGCCGCCCTTTTTGCATGTCCCGCATTCATGCCCGGGTTCTTTGTGCAGCATTGACCTGTTCCCGGCCTGTGGGGGCTCCCCCCGCTCCCCGCACCCGCGCTCGGTAGCATGCCCAGCTTTACGGCGCGGTAGGTCCCGAGCGGGCGCTACACTCTCAGTCGGCTAGTCTGCCGGTCCTGTCGGACCTACCTTCAAGTGGCTCCCTCCTGAGCGCTGGGTTCCCACTCACCCAGCAACAGGCCGGGCCTTTAGCCTTGCGAGCCACGTGGGGCCGCAGCTGTCTGTTGCTCAACCTGCTGCCAGTTTTCTGGTTGCAGCCCAGCCCCTACGTGTCGCGTGCGCGACACGCCCATCAAACAGGTCTCCTCTTCGTGGGTCGCCCCCAGTCGCACTCGTAGTTTGGCTGGCCTCCCCTTTCCCCCAAGGGCCACTCTTGGGTATTCTGTCGTGCTGATTCTCGGTGCTCTGCGCCAGAACGCGTGTCCGACCGTTCGTGAATTTCGCTTTGGCTTGCCTCGCGCGAGTGTCAATTCTGCCTTCGGCGTTGTTGCACTTCGTCTAGGGCTGCAACCCGACTTCTTCCTGGGCGTGGGCCACTGTCGGGTCAGGCGAAAGGGGGGGATAGCAAAAGGGGGGTTTGAGAATCAGCTCGCGTAGCTAATTTTCCCGGCGCCTCCCGGCGCCAGAGGCGGCTATGTATCGAGGACTGGGCCCCTCGGTGGGGCCGAAACCAGGTGCGTGCAGCAGATTTCGTAACCCCCCTTTTCCCAATCCCCCCCTTTCGTCCGGCCCGACACTGTGCCCTGAGTCCGCGATCTCTTTCTTATACAGCCGCGGCTGCTGGGGGCATACGTGGCGACTCTCAGAGTCTCTCGCCACTCCGCAGGCGCGGCCGCGTAAAAAGGAACACGCCCAGCGCAAAACCCCGCGTCGCACAGGTCCTCTCGCCATCCCTCTCCTCCTCCCTCCATCCTTAACTCCCTCCTCCCTCCCTCCCTCCCTCCTCCCTCGAAGTTCCTCCCTCCCTCCCTCCATCCCACGCTCCCTCCATCCTCTCCCTCCCTCCATCTCCATCCTCCCTCCCTTGTCGCGACCGAGTTGTTCGGGGCGGACAGGCCCGCGTAGTCGTGCTCCTCCACGACCGCCCCGTCGGCAACGTCCCCGCGCGCGTCCGCCAGGGTGGTTCGCTCTGGGTCCTCGTGCTCTCCCTCCTCCTCCTCCTCCTCTTCCTCCTCTTCCTCCTCCTTGTTCCCTTCCTGCTCCTCCCTCCCTCCCTTCCTCCTCGTGCTCTTTTCCTTTCCCTCATCCTCCTCC